>VMBQ01003227.1:27192-91682 GCA_007657795.1 Dreissena rostriformis
TTGACGTAATTCTTTCGCGCGACACACCGTCCAATGATGGTGAACATATGTGCCAAATGATTTCAAAATCCCTTGATGAACGGCATAGGTATGGCCCGGACAAGGTCATTTATGGCCATTTATGACCTTTGACCTCAAAGTGTGACCTTGACCTTGGAGATGTTGACGTAATTCTTTCGCGCGACACACCGTCCAATGATGGTGAACATATGTGCCAAATGATTTCAAAAACCCTTGATGAACGACATAGTTATGGCCCGGACAAGCGGGACAGACAGACCGACCGACCGACAGACAGACCGACCGACAGACAAAGTGACTCCTATATAGCCCTAATTACCAATGGTAATTGGGGGTATAATTACCTATGAATCAGATCTGTATTTTATCATGTTTTTTTAATAAATTTATTTGTTGGGTTTTACCTTAGAAGGATTAAAGTTCATGAAATGAAGTTATGTTTCGTTAATTTAAGGAAATACTATTGTAATGATGTATCATTCTAAAAAAAGCAAAGAAGCACACTGTTTCACTCTGCTGCACGGTTAATACTGTATTTGCTTATGTCTTTGATTGTACACATGGATTGGTGTTCAAAAGCATGCAGCCAGCTTTTTACTAGGGGTAAGCTACGGAATCCGGATAGTGCCATCTATAATCTCGCCCTAATTTCATCAAGGGCGACACACAACACACGAAGCAATACACGATATTTTGCGCAACACACGATATTTTGCGCGACACTAAGGGTGACACACAATATTTTGCGCGACACACAATATTTTGCGCGATACACGAAGCGACGCGCGAGAATGTACCACAAAATATTGCCCTTGTGTAGGTAGCCCAAAAGGCGATATATCGAGCAAAATATCATGTATCGCTTCGGGCGTCGCGCAAAATATCATGTATCGCTTTGAGTATCGAGCAAAATATTGTGTGTCGCTTCGTGTAACGCACAATATAGTGTGTCACCCTTTGAACGTGAAACACGATATTTTGCGCGATACTCAAAGCGTTAACACTAACATTGTACATTACAACTAGTAATGAATATATTGTCCCACATTTAAAAAAAAAAGCATTTTGTATCTTATTTTATCTTTGTTACCAGACCACATCTATCGTTGAAATGCTGGCTATTGCTATAAGGAACACTGATTTTGTATGGGTTATCTTTATTTCACGAAATATTCGTTGATTTTGAGTGTTTATGGGGCTTAAAATCTTCACCCACAGACCAGATTCGCGTCGTACTCTGGCGGCAAGAGCAACCTGGAAAACTTTGCCTACCTGCCCACCACCATCATGAATGTTGTTAATGGGACGCCGGAGTACGCCCAGTGGAACAACAGGCAGTGAACGAGATGGGCCGATATTTCTTGTTTTCGTTCAACAAATTTTATGTTAAAATCTTCAGTTTTATTGTCATGCACTGGTTTTCAAGTTGTTGATCCATATGAATTACTCACCACAATGGCATATGAATAGAACGTTTAAACACAGTTTTTTTTGTTATATAGAATTCGCCAAACATTGGTAATTGAGTATTCACAAGCTTTTATTTTATTTGATACACTGACCTAGTATGTGACACCACATGACCTAGTTCCCATCGCGTCCGAGGTCTCGTTGAAAAACTTTTGTATGCAATTTCATTTCGCTCAAATACAAATGACTACACATCAATTATTTTCATGTTATCTAAAACACAAACTTTCAAATGTACAAAACAAATGTTAGACACAGTGAAAAACCCAAACAATAAGTTTACCCTGTTGCGTATTTGCATGCGAATAACTGTGTGCATAATAATACAGTTTCATCAGTCTAGCAGATAAATTTTCTTTTACATACAACTCACATACAAAACAATATCCTTAAACGGGCACATAACTCTTATTATGTCCACAAAATGAACTGAAGTATTAAAATAATCAAATAGCATATGTAATTGTGCTGATAAATTTGCTCCCAAAAATCTGTAAGGTAATATTTGAGAAACATGTTACTCTCAAGTTTGACACAGAAGTAGTACAAGAGCTCCTCATAATGCCCCACCCACTCTGACATCTCCCAGTGTCGGCCAGAAAATTGTTATTTCATACAGTAAATTTCCAAGAAATTTAAAAGCTACCAAATTTTGCTAACAGACAAAACTAGAGCTTTGTCACAGACGTGACGTATACCCCCACATGCTGCATTGACACAGAATATTTTGCATACTGTCTTCACAAAACAAGAGAAGCTAATTTATGTTTAAGAAATATTATGCCATTATCATTTATGGCCATTTTGACCTTTATGCCTCTTGAATTCTTCCGCATGATATGCCATCCAATGACTGTGAACACAATTAATGTACAGAGTCATTACAAAATCTCACAATGAATGACATAGTAATGGCCCGGACAAGCTCATTTATGGCCATTTTTTACTTTTGAACTCCAAGTGTGAGCTTGACCTTGGTGATATCGACTTAATTCTTTCGCATGACACACCGTCCAATTATTGTGAACAAATGTACCCAGTAATTTTAAAATCTCACAATGAATGACATATTTATGGCCTGGACAAGATCATTTATGGCCATCTTTTACCTTTGAACTCAAAGTGTGACCTTGACCTTGGAGATATCGACGTAATTCTTTCGCATGACACATCGTCCAATGATGGTGAATAAATGTGCCAAATGATCTAAAAATCTTACTATGAATGACATAGTTATGGCCCGGACAAGCTCATTTATGGCTTTTTTGACCTTTGAACTCAAAGTGTGACCTTGACCTTGGAGATATCGACGTAATTCTTTTGCATGACACATCGTCCAATGATGGTGAACAAATCTGCCAAATGATTTTAAAATCGCACAATGAACGACATAGTTATGGCCCAGACAAGCTCATTTATGGCCATTTTTTACCTCAAACTTTGAACTCAAAGTGTGACCTTGACATTGGAGATTTTGACGTACTTCATTCGCATGACACACCGTCCAATGATTGTGAACAAACGTACTAAGTCATTTTAAAATCTAAGGAAAAAATGAAATAGTTATGGCCCAGACAAACTTTCGGTTTAAAACGCACTAAGTGACCCCGTGACCTAGTTTTTGACCCGGCATTACCCATATTCAAACTTGACCTAGACATCATCTAGCTACAACTTGTGACCAAATTTGGTGAAGATCGGATGAAATTTTGGGACAGACCGACGGACTGACAAAGTGACTCCTATATAGCCCCCATTACCAATTGTAATGGGGGTATAACTATCATGCTTTGAGGTTATAAAGAACCTATATTACTAGTCAATTTTTATATTTTCAGAATTTCTAAGAATGTATCTTTTTTCAATCAAAATGAAAACAAAAAATATTTAATATCACAATATTTAATATAAAAAAGCATAGAAAACATTTCTACAAAAGCTTACGCGTCATCTGTCAAAGCGAACTTTTCATTCCAATGACTTCATGCATCTTATACAAACAACAGAAACTTATTATTTGACCGAGTAAAAAGTTAACCATAATGATGTCTCTTCCAAATAAAGTTTAAACATCAATTTCCTGAGCAATAAGGGAACAACAAGTTACGACAGATATAAGGGGCTATTTACGGTAATGAGTATGTCAAAGATTTAATAAAATATATTTTAACAATAAAACTTTTATCTCAAAAGTTAACTTTTAGTTTGAATGTTTCTACTAAGCATTCGTTGATAAGGCCTTTATTTAAAAAAACGAATATGTCAATGACACGTTTAAGTCCAGTAAAAGAAAATAAGAGGGATAAGATGGCTACAGATTAGATGCTCACCCATGTAAAAAGGGTCACAGCCAGTTTTAAATCCAGAGGTATGAATTGAAAATATTTTCAGAAGACCACAATCTCATTCTGACATCATATACCAAAAATAAATTCAATATAAAACGTTTCAGCTCCACACCTCAAGACAGGACCAAGTTCAAACCTAGGGGCATTATTTGGAAAAGAAGACCTCTATATGATGTTACATGACAAACATTAAACCTCTTGGCCTATTTGTTTTAGAGATTTTTTTTAATGCCACTGTATCAGTTTACATTGTTTATAAAGTATGTGACCCGAGGGTGTGACCGGTTTTGATCACTGGGGCATGAACAATCTTTGTAAAGGACTTTTATGTGATGTTTACTTACACCAAATAGCAAAGCTGTGGAACATGTGGTTTAAGAGTTTTTGTGTGTGTTTTTTTACAAACTTTGTACAGGGCCTCCATCTGATGTTTTTATTACCAAATATCAAACTTCTAGGACTTGTGATTTCAGGAAGGAACATTTAAAAAGTTATGTACTCTTATATATAAATTATGTTTACCCTGGGGGCAAGGCCAGTTTTTTCCCCAGGGGCATTACTTGAACAAACTAAGAAGAAAACCACAAGACAATGTAACCCAACAAATATAAAAACCCTGATCCCTGCAGTTTAGTTCTCAAGTAAGCTAATAATCTACACACTAAAATATTCTCCTTATGATCAGCATACTTTCACAGGCAAATGAAAGCTATATTTGCGTCTGCAATCTGGAATGCAAAAGATGAACTAATCCCATGCATGTTCCTTTTTTTTCCTTCATGAATTACGCTCTGCTGGTTTCTTGTACGCCATGTCTATGTAGTCAAAGATGTCTTCCTCGCAGGTGACAGGAAGTGGTTCACCTGGGACACCTACAGCAGACGGACAGGGAAAGATTAGTTACGTTCGAGTCTAGTTCTTGGAAAACTGGGGTTTATGCTTGTGAGCAAAGTTTCGTCTCAGTTTGCCTGTGCAGTCTGCACAGGCCAATCAGGGATGACACTTTCCGCCTAAACTGTATTTTTGCAAAAAAAGAGACTTTCTTTAAACCAAAAATATAATAAAAGCAGAAAATGTCGTCCGTGATTAATCTGAGCTGACTGCACAGGCTAATTTGGGATGACACTTTACGCACTTGCATTAAGCTCAGTTTTCCCAGAACGACGCTTATTCTATTTCATAGTTAAGCTAGATGAGTCACAGAGATTCATATTACATGATTGGACACGGACAAAGGGCATGGCATCCACATCACATATCATAAAACGTAAGGTTTTTTATTACCGGAATGTGCATACAAAAAATTAAAATCAAGTTTCTGTATTATTTACATATTTCACCTTTGATTGTAATGTGTAATCTTTATTTTCCAGGCCTGTCTGATTATAGATCAAGTTACAGTCAAGACAAGATTTCGGAGGAAAAAAGTGGATTGCATAATGGCCATATTTGATCTTGAAGTATGATTTTGGCTTTTGAAATAGGGTCACAGTTTTGGTCATTTTAGAGCATTTGTGTCCAACAGTTTTAAACTGGGCTGATCCGGACAAGATTTCAGGAAACATGTACCTAAGTATTGACGGACAAGTGCATTGTTAAATGCCACCCACTTTGAAGTGTCATAAAATGGAAAACTATTATAGCAACAGGTTGCATAATCAAATATTGGTGGATGTATAACATGGCAATTCTTCAGTCATGTCACAGGTGTTAATGATTCAAGATAAACATGGAGAATAAACATGAAAAAAAAAACAGTTTAGATGGGAAATCACATAAACAAAGACAAATATTTCAGTTTTTATGGTTGCTTCAATGCAACATGTCCACATAACTGGAATGGTGTAATGAGTGAGTTTAATATAACAACACCTCTACATAGATATAAGTTCATTATAAGTGACTTTGTAATAACAACACCTCTACATAGGTGGAATGTCATTACAAGTGAGTTAATGATAATAAGGTTCAGCTGTAATTTCAATGCCATTAGCAATTAGACTAAGCTTTAAATAAGAATAGTATAATAGAAAGCACATTTTGTTGACAATTTAAATGAACCTCATTCTGGGAAAATGGGGCTAAATGCGTGTGCGTCAAGTGTCGTCCCAGATTAGCCGGTGCAGTCTGCACAAGACAACAAAGTCTCTTCTAAACAAAAATCCAGTCTATGATGCAGAAAGGGCCATCGCTGATTAGCTAGAGCGGATTGCACCAGCTATCCAGGGACAACACTTTACAAACATACGTTAAGCCCTAATTTCCAAAGTCCGCCTAATATGTAGAATTTCATCCTACCGGTGCTTCCCATGAGGCGCAGCAAGTACTCATTTAGGGTGAAGCCCTGTGATTGTGTGCAAAGTGTCATCCCAGATTGGCATGTGCAGTCTGCACAGGCAAATCAGGGATGACACTTTCCGCCTAGACTGGATTTGCATTTACAAGAGAATTCCTTTAAAAGAAATTTTTATGAAAGTGGAAAGTGTTGTCCCTGATTATCCTGTGCAGACGACACTTTACCAACATGCATTAAGCCCCATTTACTCAGAGCGCGATTCATAAGTACCGGTGCTCCCCATGGGTCTCAGTGAGTACTCATTCAGGGTGAAGCCCTTCTCCAGAGCTATGCCTCTCATATTCTTGTTGAACATGTCACTGCCAGTGAAGTACAGCAGGGCACAGTAGTACTGGTCATGGGGAATGATGCGGATATCAATCCTGCGATAGGCCTGTTTCACGTCTTTTGTGTCCGCGAGTTTGCACACACCCTGCGGAAAGATGGCAGATATACATAAACTTTAACACCAGTTTAAAGACTTAAAAGCATTACAAGTAGTGACATTGCTGTTACTTTATTACATTCCAGTATTTGCAGAATTGATAAAACAAAGTTTAAAATAATCAATACTATGTTTAAACAAACAATACTAACTTAAATCCCAAAAATCCAACATTAACAAGAGTTCCGCGGTCAGAGACATATGCCCCCACACAGGGCCTTGATTTTCACACTTATTGTGACAGTGACCTTGACCTTTGACCTAGTGACCCCAATTTCAATAGGGGTCATCTACTGTCCAAGGCCAATGCACATGTGAAGTATCAAGTAAATCAGTCATTTGGTTGACAAGTTATTGATCGGGAACGATTTTCACACCTTTTGTGACAGTGACCTTGACTTTTGACCTGGTGACCCCAATTTCAATAGGGGTCAATCTACTGTCCAAGGCCAGTGTACATGTTAATTATCAAGCCAATCGGTAATATTGTTCAAAAGTTATTGATCAGAAATGAACTGGTCTACCGACAGACACACATACCGACCGACATCCAGCAAAACAATATACCCCCTCTTCTTCGAAGGGGTGCATACTAAAGTATCACCTCATCGGATAAACTTCAGTGTATTTCAACTTTGTTGAAAATAGGACACACTTTCATGACATGGTTTTTTGTTGTTTTTCCTTTTCTTTTTTTCCTGTGATTTTCTAGTTTACTTTCGAAATAAAAGCTGGATTTTTATGTTGCCAAGTTATCATCATTTAGCTTTTATTGGGAAAAAAATTAAATGCAAGATGGATGATAATGATCATTAATGCTCATTAAATAGTAAATTGATGGTAAATGTGAAAAAGAGCGTTGACTTTTAATCATTTTTACATTAGAGTCCAGTTCAAGTGTAAGCATTCATTAAGTTCATTAAGATTGGCATAGAACTTAAATAAAATATGCCAAATATACACAACTGTAGCACACGTTATATTTTTAGCTCAAATGGCCATTTTGTGCAATGGAGTGAAACTTTTGAATAATTATGGTAATGGATCTCCTTATGCCATTTGTGTGAAATTATTTACAGACGAGATTGTGTTTAGACATTTCCTATTTTAAGCCAAGGTAACCATATTGTGCAGTGAAGCAAAACCATAAGCACATGTTTGAAAGAGCCCCCACCAAGGAACATTTGTAAATTTTCATGGAGATTGGCCAAGAAATTTAGAACATAGGACAGGAATACAAAACTTAAACATAATTTTTTCAGCAAGCCGACCAATTTATTGCTTTTCGTTGAAAAATCTGGCTGATCATAATTAAATATATGTTTAACATATTCATTAATACAAGCTACAGCTCCTACATTTGTATACTGTGTTATCAGTTCAATATTGTCCATGCATGCAATTTATAATACAAAAATAAATACTACAGTAATACAGTAAGAGGGAATATGTCTAGTGACTGAATAGAATATAACCAATAATACATTGTTTTGTTTTTTAATCTTCAAACTTCCAATAGAGTTAACCTGAAATGTGTCAGCAAATCATTTAAATAAATTATGTTCAAACTAACATTTTACTTTATTATTTCTAAGTTTTCACTACTGTACAAGCAAGAAACATGAAAACACCACAGTACCAGGTTTTGCAATGTTTTAAATGTAATGTAATGAAATAATTGTCAATCCAAAGCAAGGTCTGCATGTAAGATACATACACACAAAATGTCAGTGCTGTTGAGGGTATGTCATTTTTCCTTTTTAATTAAAAGTGACCTTGACCGTTCCCAATATACCCCAAAGTCAATCCCAAGCTTGCTATATCCTAAGTTTCATCAAGATTGGCAAATGCGAACTGAAGGGACTCACCGAAAACCACCTGTTTGCTGTTTTTCTATTTTGAGTTACAGTGCTGTTTAACTTGACCCCAAATGCAATCACAAGCTAGGTAATCATGTACACTACCTACACATAATCTAGTAATCAGGATTTTCAACTTTGTTGAAAACATGTTCACAAAATTATGCATAATTTTACCATAAATTTACTGTCTCCCAGAGACAGTCTGTCTGTGATGAATTCCATGTCCTCCAGCTTTGTGACCACATTCTTCAGCAGCTCCGGCTGAAGTGGGAATCAATAAGAATGTGTGCCGAGATTCACTATTTGAGCATCATTTTGGAAAATGGGGCTTAATGCATATGTGTAAATTGTTTTCCCAGATTAGCCTGTGAAGTCCGAACAGTTTAATGTGGGACGACACTTTCCTCTCATTTATTTTACATGTTAATTTACAAAAGGTTATTTCTCATTCTTTAGAAATAGCCATTACAATTTTATATTTCTATATTAACAGCCAACAGGGCATTTAACAGTCATTATTGTATCTACAGTTATGGACAAACTGCTCTGTTCATTATACATTCATGCACCATAGTATACACCATCAGATAACTGAAAACTGATACATGTATAGAAAATTCTCTTTGCAGTCAGTGGAAAACTTCAATATGTACCAGTAATGGACATAGTAAACCCTTTTAGAAAATTTCCTGGATTAAAAAATGGTGTTAAAAAGATGAAATATTTACACATAAAACACAGTATTGTAGAAAATTGTGTGTAAATGTTAACACTTAAAAAAAACTGTAAACGGAAAATGTTAATATTTTGTGTAAGTGATACCATTTTCTTTGAGGTTGAGGTGAAGTTTGGATGGGTCAGCAAGATATCAATGTCACCACTGGTCTCTGCACCTGAGAGACAAGAAATTCATTGTCATTAGCCACTGAATGTTCCCAATAGTAGGTACATTTGAAATGTAATGTCATTAACCACTGAATGTTTTCTATATGGGATACATTTAAAATTTAATGTCATCAACCACTGAATGTTTCCATATGGGATACATTTAAAATTTAATGTCATCAACCACTGAATGTTTTCTTTATGGGATACAATTGAAATTTAATGGGATCGACCACTGAATGTTTTCTATATGGTATACACTTGAAATGTAATGTCATCAACCACTGAATGTTTTATATATGTGATACATTTGAAATTTAATGTCATCGACCACTGAATGTTTTCTATATGCGATACATTTGAAATTGAGCATCATCAACCACTTAGTGTTTTCTATATGTGATACATCTGAAATTTAATGTCATGAGCCACTGAATGTTTCCTATATGTGATACATATGAAATGTAATGTCATCAACCACTGCTTGTTTTCAATATGGGATACATTTGTAATTTAATGTCATCAACCACTGAATGTTTTCTATATGGGATACATTGGGAAATGTTATGTCATGAGCCACTGAATGTTTCCTATATGTGATACATTTGAAATTTAATGTCATCAACCACTGAATGCTCTAAATGCACCAACTACTGAATGTTCAATATGGGGTATATTTGAAATTTAATGTTGATCACCGAATTTCTTAAATATGTGGTACAAATAATACTCATAGCCATCAACCAATTAATATTCTCAACTATTGGAGGTACCTCTTCTGAAGCTGCCACATACTTTGGCTGTGTAGTCCTTGTCAATAGCTGAAATGCCACTGTAAGCAATCTCCTATAAAGATTATGTAAAATATACATATATAAACAATTATTTATCTTAAAAAACAACAGTTTACACAAAATTAGAAGCAGAGGTCCATATTGACACAATGGGTAAATACCAAAGTCCTTACTGATGTCATCATCATCATGTGTGTTAAATATTAGATAAATTTTACCAAACTTATGTTTTGGAACTTATGTTAAGCTTTTTAATAGTCATATTTCTGCATGCTCAGTTTAAATCATTATCTAAACACTATTGAAAACAATATGTAATGAACCTGAAGATTCAGCATTTCTTCTCTTGGAATTCTTTTCTCAAAATCTTCATAGTGTCTGAAATAATGTCAAGCAGTTATGCTAATAATGTTACCAATTTATTGCTATAGTGACATTTTGGATTCACAAATGAACATGTGCTGAAACATCACTGCCATGCATGTATGCTCATGTGATTTAACAGACTGTATGTACCACTAAGCAAATGAGGCAAGAACACAACACTAACAGTTAATTAACCTAGCCCTGCAAAGACTTATATCCCTTTGTCACCCCTACACTACTTAGTGATTGAAATTTATATTATAAATCATAAATAAATATAACTCACTAGTTACTTATGGATTTTTACCTAAAAATCCATATACATGTATACTATTTTAAATATCAAAAACTAATTTGTCACACCTTAAATGTACACTGAAAGAGTATGCACTATTGTGTGTGATGATTCCAAAAAAACAACGACAACACATCTTTGAACTTTTATTATAGTAAATGTCCAAATGGGCATTTGACAACAAAGACAATCCTCACACACCATTAACTTTCAATTAATGAACTCTTATTCTTTATCTGAAATATGGCAGTACATACTTCAATCCAATCAGTTGATGGTGGTTCAATTTATCAGTGTGCTTTCTCAGTTCTGAAACAGAATGATCAAATGAGTCACATTCTGGGAAAACTGGGCTTAATGCATGTGCGGAAAGTGTCATCCTAGATTAGCCTTTTAAGTCTGCACAGGCTAATCAGGGATGATACTTTCAGCTTTATGGTATTTTGTGTTTAAATGAAGTCTCTTCTTAACGAAAATCTTGTTTAGGCCGAAAGCATCTTCCTAAGACAACACTTTATAAACATGCATTAAGCCCAGATGTCCCTGTAAGAGGCTCAAATATAGACCACATTAGAACATACAGGCCAATACAATGTTACTAAATGTAATTAAAAAAAAAACACAAAAGATGTGTTTGTCACAAACAAAATGCCCCCTAATGCGCCGCTTTGATTTTTTTTTACCTTTGACCTTGAAGGATGACCTTGACCTTTCACCACTCAAAATGTGCAGCTCCATGAGATACACATGCATGCCAAATATGAAGTTGCTATCTTTAATATTGCATAAGTTATGACAAAACTTTAATATTTATTAAAGTCTTGGACAGACAGAATGACAGACAGACAGACAGGCCAAAAACAATAAAGACAGACAGACAGACAGACAAAAAAAACTTGAATGAAAGAAAGAAACATTCCCAATACTTTTAACACAATTAAATCTATAAAGATATAATATTTAATCAAATATGTTTTTCAAATACAGCACACAAGTCAGTTTTAATAGATTCCACACCTTCCTGTTTTTAAAATTGCATTTCAGACAAATAGTGTTTCCTAGCTTAAAACTTCAAAACCATTTAATTCTGGTATAGTCGATAAATACCGGTACACAATATCAAAGAAAATATGTTTTTCAACTACAAAATATATAAGTCAGTTTTGATAGATTCCACACCTTCCTGTTTTAAAATAACATTTAAAACAATTACAAAAAGTGTTTTTTAAGCTGAAAACTTTAAGACCATGCTATTATGATCTAAGCAAAACAAGCAAATTCGTAGAATTGATATCCCCCGCAACATATATTTTGTTTAAGGATGGGTGCAAATCGGACGGATGAACATACTGACAGATGGACGGACAACACCAACCAAGTTTCAATGAAATCCGCCAAAGCACTTCTAAGATATGGCTCCGGACACAAAAGTGCCGGATATATCCATTTCCATAATGAATAATTCATCAAATTTGTGACCTTTGACCTAAATGTGTGACCTTGACCTTAGCAATTAGGATTATGGGTGTTGAATGTGAAGCACCACAAGATGTTTGAGAACAACTATGGCAAGTTTCATGGCTCTGGCTCATGTGTTAATGGAGATAAAGCTCTAAGCTTATAGTAAAAAGCATTATTTCAAGATACCAAGGGCCATAACTCGGTTATTAACAGATGGTGTACAATGCCATTTGGCGTGCATCATCCTCTTATCCATATATATACTCATACCAAGTTTCAATGAAATCCGCCAAAGCACTTCCAAGATATGGCTCCGGACACAAAAGTGCCTATAGTAAAAAGCATTTTTTCAAGATACAAAGGGCCATAACTCCGTTATTAACAGATGGTGTACAATGCCATTTGGCGTGCATCATCGTCTTATCCATATATATACTCATACCAAGTTTCAATGAAATCCGCCAAAGCGCTTCCAAGATATGGCTCCGGACACAAAAGTGCCTATAGTAAAAAGCATTTTTTCAAGATACCAAGGGCCATAACTCGGTTATTAACAGATGGTGTACAAGGCCATTTGGCGTGCATCATCCTCTTATCCATATATATACTCGTACCAAGTTTCAATGAAATCCGCCAAAGCACTTCCAAGATATGGCTCCGGACACAAAAGTTCCTATAGTAAAAAGCATTTTTTCAAGATACAAAGGGCCATAAGTCTGTTATTAACAGATTGTGTACAATGCCATTTGGCGTGCATCATCCTCTTATCCATTTATATATACTCATACCAAGTTTCAATGAAATCCGCAAAAGCACTCCAAGATATGGCTCCGGACACAAAAGTGCTGGACGGACAGCCAGACGGACGGACAGCCAGACAGCCGGATGGACGGACGGACAACGCCAAAACAATATCCCTCCGCCTCTGGCGGGGGATAAAAACAACAAAAACCAGAAATCCTTTTCATAGTAATTATCTTTTTTACTTATATAAACTCCCAACCATTGTCTCCAGTACCTTCAATGCTGCAAATTCCTTCTTCAACAAACTTCCTGGCTGCTGCAGGCCTTGAATCAAAATGAAAACCTTACAAATGAGACTCAATCTGGGAAAACTGGGCTTAGTGCATGTGCGTAAAGTGTCATCCCAAATTAGCCTGTGAAGTCTGCACAGGCTAATCAGGGACGACACTTTCCGCATAGACTGGATTTTTGTTTAGAAAAGACTCCCTTTAAATAAAAAATTGCATAAAGCAGAAAGTATTGTCCATGATTAGCCTGCGTGGACTGCGAAGGCTAATCTGGGACAATACTTTAAGCACAGGCATTAAGCCGTGTTTTCTTAAAGGGCAGCTCAAATAGTCTGGGAGCACAACAAGGATGAGAAGGGAACAGGCACAGAATGGACAAGCTGGTAATGAATGGAACCGAAATATACATTGTGTGGATAGTCTGTCCACCATCACAAAGTATTACAGGGATTTCAATACATTTTGAAAACCAGATGTCAAGTGACCCGGTGCTTGAAAATTTCAGGGGTAAAAATACTGAAGCTCAGTTATTTTGTGTGTGCATACTATTTAAAATCCCTGCAAATGTTTCATAGTATACATTTAAGTCAAATTCTATGTGATTTAATACAATTTTTATTATAAAAAATAGATTATTGATTTATCTTTCAGCAACTTTTGCATCAAAGTGATGCAATGCAGTTAATATGCAGTAGTCAAAAGTGAGAAAATTGCAAAAATGCTTGCAACAAAAAGCAAGATTCTGCTTTAATTGAAATCCCTGTATGAAAATGACTCTGGGTGTACTAATTGATTTTTTAAGATGGCAACATACTTAAGAGAAAAATTCAAATTTTTTAAATAACATTTTAATGCCATGCAAGATAATATACAAGCTCATTCGTTTGCCAGTTTAATAGATTTGTACTGCACAGAAGTACTACCAGTATGTAAATAGTAAGGAAACATACCCAATCCCAGTTACTTTCACAAGTTCGTTGATAGCAACATTTGTGTCACTGGCTCTAATCTGCATAAAAAAACACAATCCCAATTGAGTTAAAATCAAACGAAAATCAATGATATACATGTACTGATATTTACAATTGTTAATGAGTAACAGTAGCAAGACATTCTAGTTCTATTTCTTTTAATCAAATGATTTCAACTTAATCAAGGAAAAAATGCTATCAGTTATAAATTAAATACTTTTTTACATAATGATTATGTTCTTTTTCTTTGTTTGAATTGTTTACAGTATTCAACTGTATTCAGTGATATAATAGTGGTCAGTTAACATACTATTATTTTCCTGGGTAAGCTGGTTAACCAGTATTAAGTGCACATGTACCTTACATCAGCTCTATTTAAATTCATTTAATAGGTTTAATGATAACTATAAAGATAACACAATTTAACAAGACTATTGCCAAGCAATATATGTCTCCACCATTGTCAGATTTTTTTTAATATATATTTGTTGCCATAGCAACCAGAATTTTTTTACGTAGGAACAAATAAAATGACATGCATTATGTCCATATTGCCATCTATCCATGTTTCAAGTTTCATGAAAAAAATATGAAGAACTTTTAAAGTTATCGCAGGATCCAGAAAAGTGTGGCGGACAGACTGACGGAGCCCAAACCATAAGTCCCCTCCGGTGACACCGATAGGGGACAATAATACTTAACCCTTTGCATGCTGGGAAATTTGTCGTCTGCTAAAATGTTGTCTGCTAAATTTCTAAAATAAGCATTTTCTTCGATTTTTTTTCAAAGAATACTATCAGAATAGCAAACAGTTTGGATCCTGATGAGACGCCACGTTCTGTGGCGTCTCATCTGGATCCAAACTGTTTGCAAAGGCCTTCAAAATCCGGTTCCAGCACTGAAAGAGTTAAAGACTGTCACAGCATTTTCATCAAAATGATGATATCTTTACCTTTTCCAACTTCTGAAGTTTACCAGTGTGAATAAACTCTTCAATTTTCTTGGCAATCTTGTCACCAATTCCTGGCTGTAAAAAAAATGTAATTCTTTATTAATGGGAATTTTTGACTAATTGACATTTTTTTTACTTTTTGTTTAGGACATAGCAAAATATTGAGAAAAAAATCAATTTGTTTTTATAAGTAACCATCAGTTGAAAGGGGAAAATGATCAAAGGGACAACAAAATATTTATGTTGTCATTAAAGTGGTTGAAAACATGCTGATCACTTATAAAAAGTAGAATTAAGCTGTCGACTATTAGCAACCCTGATAAAAGCCGATTCCTTATCAGTTCAATGGGAGAAAAGCGGAAAAAACCAATACCACTCTTACTAAATGATCAATAAAACCATTATTTAATTATATAAAGCAAAATAATACAAAGTTATTAAAAGAAAAATGTTTTATCTTTCTATGCATATAAAATTCATTTTATTATTATTTCAGGATGATAAGTAAATATGCTGTTAATTGAACAGACTAATCGGACTATAAAACCCAGAGTCGTAAGGTTTGCACTCTAGTTTCTTTATCAACATGCCTTTCAAGTTAGAGTCATGAAGTTCTTTAGTTCTGATCCCTATGTATGTGTAAAGTTGGAACCTTTTAGGGCATATACAAATCATTTAATAACAAGAAAATAGTTCAAACAGTTAATTAAAAGTCTCAACTATGTTTCCTTCAGTAAGTTCAATATTATTTTTTAAATGAAATGGACATGCTGCATAGTGCTTATTTTTTTATTAACTGTTAAGAGTTAATTTTTTAAAAACTGTTACCAGAGCTTTCGCTTCTTTTCCGCTGGTTATTTTTGTGGGGTGCTTGGCTAAAACGCCTGCTGCTTTTCTGTAAGCATTATACTTGTGCATCATTCGGTTCACATTCTTTTCATAGTTGGCTAATTCTGAAATTTGACAAATAATTTTTTACTGATACACATGTTTTTACACTAGTCTAGTAACAGTATTGACTATTGTTAAAGGCAATAAATAGCTATTAACAACACAGACTTCTAATGATACTAAAGCCCTTTTTTTAGTACGTACACATGTATATTTAGTTAGCCATTCAAAAAAACGTAGTCATTAAATGATGATGCATGTTTACAAATGGATTTCAGTTAACCAACAGAAATAATGATTAATTAATAAAATATTTAGAACTACAAGTTGATTTATAGTAACATAAAAATAATAATGTTGATTAGATCTTAAATAACAATAGTCTGAACAGAGCAATGCCAAATACATTGCTGCACTCACAATGACCATTTGATGCTAATTTATTTTTTCAATTATTATGGCCATAAATAATTTAAACTACAGTTCATAAAAATAGCCTTGAGGATCACCAGAGAATGTGAAAACCTATTGGAATAAGCATCACTAACCACAATTTAGTGTTTACCAAGGGGTAAAGTTTAAACATATAACTTATAAGAAGATTATATATATATTTTATTAATTATTCTACATTGGGCAATGTAAACTATGGTAAACTTTTTTTTATTTTAGGCGCACAATCTAAACAAGATTTCAAGAGAACTACTATCAGATGTTACATACAAAATATAACAACTCTGAGCCTTTCCATTTTAGAGAAGGTTGTTTAAAATTAAATGTTCACCTTCACCTTCAAATATAAGTTTGTCTCTCAGGTGACCTACATTATACATGATATACAGCGGACCAGAACAATTTTAAAGAGGATTCTAAGAAGGTGATGACAGACAATGAGCGATCATAAAAGCTTACTAAGGGTATCACGTTTACAAATTTTACTTAACGTTTAAACGAAATGAATTAAACGGTATCTCTTTGTGCGTTTTAAAAGCATCAGAACCCCACAAAGCTGCAGGTCCAGACAACATCAGGCCACTTGTCCTTCAAAATCTTCGTCAGCAAATCGCACCTATACTATCTCTTCTTTTTCAGAAATCTCTTGACACAGGCATCTTACCAAAGATGGACCTCTGCAAATGTTTTACCTCTGTTCAAAAAAGGAAATAAAGAAGATCCAGCCAACTACAGACCAATCTCACTAACATGTATTCATTGCAAAGTCTTAGAGCATATTGTAGCTTCCAACCTCACAGCACATTTTAATAAACATAACATTTTGTATGATCTCCAACATGGTTTCAGGGAACTTCGATCCTGCAAAACCCAACTTATTCAACTTGTCGATGAACTGGCTCGCAACCTCCCAAATGGTCATCAAACTAATCTTATACTTCTAGACTTCAGCAAAGCTTTCGACAAAGTCAGCCACCTTAAATTACTTTTTAAATTAGAGCAACATGGAGTGAATAAATCTACAATTTCCTGGATTAAGTCTTTTCTCATAGGCAGATCGCAAACAGTTGTTCTGGAAGGAGAATGCTCATCAGAAGTCCCTGTAACATCGGGCGTGCCACAAGGCTCAGTACTTGGTCCCTTACTCTTTCTTTTATACATAAATGACCTTCCTAACTCTATCTCTTCTCAATTTCGTTTGTTTGCAGATGACACTGCTGTATACTTGGCTATTAACAACTTGCAAGACTGCGCCTCTCTTCAAAATGATTAAGACAAATTAGTACATTGGGAAAACCTGTGGGACATGGAGTTTAACCCTAGTTAATGTGTAGTCCTTGTTATTTCTAAGAAAAAAAACATCAATTCATCTTCAATTACAGGCTACATGGACAAATNTGTGCATATCGTTTGACTGCAGACAATGAAAAACCAGTTAACTAGCAAAAATGTAATCAATATATAATTGGTTTAAATATTGCTTTTCAACATGCTACCACAGTGCTTTACGTTGCTAATTAATCACTTGAAATATTTCAAGATGGCTGCATATGCACCGTTTCGTTGCAAAGTTGTAAGATTTTCGGAAAGTAGCGAAGATTTTCCGTTAGTTCCCGTTCATGTGTGTGCCATCCGCTAACCATTCAGAAATACGTTACTGATGAATTCGGTAGTGCCCGGATTTGGCAGTTCGTCATCGATATACTTTGTACGGCAAGTCGGCTACGTTATTTGCACCCCAATATTTATTATATTGATATTGACTGGCGTTTAAACGTTTACTGTTTTTGTAAACGTGTTTAAGCAAAACACAAAACGCGACCGTTAAAACGTGATACCCTTAAAGCTTACCATGAGGACTTTGCGCTAAAACAATTGTGTAATAATTAATTTACAGTTGTAAGTCATTTTACAAATAATTACCCATTAGAAAATCACAGAATTCTGTGTTTGGGTTGTCCGTTGATGCATCCTTCCTTTTACTCATTCTGATACTTTGAAAAATTGTTTTACGAGAAATATTTTTGAGGCAATAACAACCAATGGTTCGAAACATGCAAGGTGCGAACGTAAAGATTTGCGTCTAAATAGGATCTATCCTTTATATTTATGAAATTTATGATCACACATTTAAATTATTTTTTATTATAACACTTCAATGCAACATTGTTGATAATTCAGAATAATGTCGTTTGTATTTATTTTTTTATTATAATTGCACAATGCAGTGAAAACAAAGAGTCGAGTTTTGTTGTTGTTGTCGTAAACAACGTACGCTTCACTCCGTATCAGCAGACGATTTATTGCATAAATAAATCTTACGGAGGATGCCGGAGATAGCCGAGTTGAGTCGACGTATCACGATTGAAATCGTCTGCTGATCCAGAGTGCCATACCTCGTTTGTGGTTTTCTCACGTCATGTCTACAAGTCTATGAACTAAATCGAAGGGTGTAGCTGGGAATGATTGCGTTGAACGCAGTGATTTGTCAAGACGAATATAAAAAGTAGCAAAAACGTTTTAACTGTCGTTGCAATACTACGTCATAGTAATTTCCATTCCATACAGGCTTGGGGGTTCACCGTCTATTTTTAGACACAAAACGGAAGTTGGTCAACCGTAGTAAAACATGTATTGAGACAGATAGACAGTATAGCACTAGTATATAAACGTTTTATATGTAACGTGTCGTTTTGTTGCATTTCTAGACTAAAGGGAGCGCATTAGAGCAATTGAAGTCCAAAACGAAATTACCTGTTTGAAACCAATCAAGAAATCTTCAACATGTGTGGTGAGTTCAAACTTAATTTGACAATTGTACAATGTGTTTTTTATTATTACTATTATTATGTTTAATAATACTATAGATAATTGTTATAAATTAAGTATGTTTGCAGGCACTTGAATTGCATCACCCCAAATTATTGTACAGTAAATGTTGTAGATTACACCAACTTGGTTAATGCTGTTTTAGTGAGCAAAATATTGTATGATTGTGTTTCTTTAAAACACAAAATGTCACTCAGGATCGTCAGAATTGTGACACTTGAATGAAGCTTTTGTTGTATATACATTTGGTAAACTTCTTGTGTATTATATTTGCTAGATATATGCTGCTATGTAAAATTGAACTCTTATGCTGAAGTTTTTTCTATTGGTTCTGTGAATTTCCAACTGTTTCTAATAATTATTAATAAAACTTCAGAGTTAACTCGCTTTTTTAATTACATGTGTAATGTCATACTTGAATGGGGATTTCTGTTTACACATGCACAGAAATTCATCCCGTGGAAAGCCTGTTATGCATTATGGGATCTGCATTTCATTGTAATGAATAAAACAGATAACACAACATTGTTGCTCGTAATTATCAGAGATTTTTAATTTCAATATTGTTTTCAAATCCGCCGGTATAATATGAGATAATTATCCTTTGAAAATATCAGATAGATATATTTGGTATTAATATCTTTTGGGTTTTGGTCCTTGATCAGTACATTAATCTGGATAAATACAACCATAGGTTTATGACTTGTTCCCAGCATCATTAGATTGTACCAAGTTAGCATTAAGTTTTTTTTTTTTTTACACATATTTTGTTGTGAGGGCTCATATTGGCTCTGAATTATCTTGGTCTAATTTTTATTGCTTTATAAACCATTGTGAAAATGAAATTTATAGACTTGAAAACGATATTTCCTGTTATGTGATTAAAAAAACAAGGCATGATAAAATCTGATGATGTCCTGTAAAATTCAAAAGCTGCAGGACCTCAACTTGTCTTGTGTTTTTTTGCTGTCTTTCACGTGGATTGCATGCGACTGAATGTTGACTGTTCAGACTCCATTTTGTAGAATGATGCAGTCGTTTCTGTCATATAATGCATATACAGTTTAAGACAGTTTCCTACACAGCTCAGTCCATCAATTTTTTTTCAAAACTTTTTTATTTGTATGATACTAATTTTGATGATGTTGATTTTTTGGTTATGATTGTAAAACTTTTTTTTGCCATGTTGAACATTTTTGTCTTCAAATAAAACATTGAATTTTTGTTTGTTTACGTAAAATGTTAACCCCCACAACTCATGGTCTACAAAATAGTTGTAAACTAGCCTTTGCAGTTATTCAAGAAACATGTTTTATCTATCTTACATTTATAATAGTACGTGGGAATTTGAGGAGTCTTTTTTGTGATATTGATCAATATTCCTTTTATTTTGTATGATCATAATTGTTATAGCTTTGACATTCATTATTGTCACCGGATATGCTTGTACCATATTGAATGTTTACTGCATTTATGCTTGCAATGGAAATATATCATGCATATTGGCAAATAAAGTGTATCTTACAAACGCAGCAGAATAATATTATCTTCAGTAAATGGAGGCCATCTTTTTATTGGGTTCACCTAACCCATAAAAGTTTGGTTAATGATCCGATTCACTATCAAAAAAGATGGGTGTTTATTTATGACTCTTCTATATTTGGGTATAAGTTATATGGTACATAGTCCAAGAACAAATACTGCATGATGTGCAGTTCTTCGTGTGGGTGTAGAGACTCAGTATAGATATTTATTATACCTCTAGTCTAGGCCGATATTGGCTTGACACAAAAGTGCCTGATATATTTTTTTTTATATCAGGTTAGTAGGCGTTTATATCAGTCAACATTTGGAGGTACAATGTATTACAAGAAATTAACTGTAAAGTCTTCATTTTGGTTGAAATAAATCAGATTCAAGAAAAACCGACAACATTTCTATGCAAAGATTTAATGCATTTCAGAGATAAAAAGCAACAAAAAACACTAAAAACATATTTTGCAAATATTAAGCTCCAATGCTGATCATGACATCATATTAATTCTTTCCCAAAATGCAGAGTCGTTGCGATTATATTTTATGATTTTTAAAAAAATGGGGGCGTTAAGGTATTAACAGCTTACTGCGCTATCTTTTTGTAATATATCACGATCAGCACATATAAAAATGGCTAAATGATGTATTACAAACGATAATTCAGTAAACTGTTATTCTCTATATGTCGTAATCTCTTCTTGCTTTGGAGCTGTAAGTGTATTTTAGCCTTTAGTTTAATGGTAGCAATGCTCAGACATCTACGTAACGGGGTGAGTCAAAAACTGCAAACACAACTGCACACAAGGAAGTTTTTGATGTGCAAATTTCCCATTAAAAAAGTAAATGTCATTGTTTTGTTTCTTCAGTGTGCAATTCTTTGTTCTCACAATTAGTCAGATTCGTAATGTGTACAAGTTTGGGTTAGTTCAAGTAAAAAAACAACAACATATTATTTTAACCACTGATGCAAACTTGCAATAAATTCTCAAATGAGACAGTCAGAAAATGGCTAAGATATGAGCAATCAATTTTTATGTCCCCAGTAGGGTGGCATATAGCAGTTGAACTGTCCGTCAGTCTGTCAGTCTGTCTGTCAGTCTGTGCGTCCGAAAACTTTAACATTGGCCATAACTTTTGCAATATTGAAGATAGCAACTTGATATTTGGCATGCATGTGTATCTCATGGACCTGCACATTTTGAGTGGTGAAAGGTCAAGGTAATCCTTCAAGGTCAAAGGTAAAAAAAAATAAAAAAATAAAAAAATAAAAAATAAAAAGCGGCGCAGTAGGGGGCATTGTGTTTCTGACAAACACATCTCTTGTTTTTTTAAGTATTCACCTTTGTAAGTAAGAATCATTCACATTATTCAACAATATCTTCAAGTGAGAAAGGGACAACGTTTTCAACAAATTATAAAACTTTGAGATGAAGGTCTGTTGTGTTTTGTTTTTGTTTTTCTGTAACAGTATCACAGCTGTAGCTTTAGCTGATCTATTGGACATTACAGTTGTTAAGATTCATCTATACTTCTTAGAGCTGACGCAAAATTACTTTTTTCCTTACAATTTAATTTTGGAGTCAACCATTACGGGGTATTTCATTGGAGCTTAATTATATGTTCACTGCCGGTACAATTGTATTTTGCATTTAGAGTACAGGTGTAACTCCTGGTTGAATGAAGCGTATTATTTCTCTTCTTTTAATTTGAAGAGTTAACAATCGGTCTTTTTTCCAACGCATATCTTGTTTCTTATGTCTGAATATCCTGGTGCTAGTTGTTACTGATGCTTTGTCATGCTAATGTTTGACTTTTTATTATTATAGCTCATCTATTTTTTGAAAAAAAAATATGAGCTATTGTCATCACCTTGGCGTCGGCGTTGGCGTCGGCATCCGGTTAAGTTTTGCATTTAGGTACACTTTTCTCATAAAGTATCAATGCTATTGCATTCAAACTTGGTACACTTACTTACTATCATGAGGGGACTGGGCAGGCAAAGTTAGATAATTCTGGCGTGCATTTTGACAGAATTATGTGCCCTTTTTATACTTAGAAAATTGAAAATTTTGGTTAAGTTTTGTGTTTAGGTCCACTTTTTTCCTAAAGTATCAAAGCTATTGCTTTCATACTTGCAACACTTACTAACTATCGTAAGGGGACTGTGCAGGAAAAGTAAGGTAACTCTGACTGGCATTTTGACGGAATTATGTGCCCTTTTTATACTTAGAAAATTGAAAATTTGGTTAAGTTTTGTGTTTAGGTCCACTTTTTTCNGTCAGTCTTTCTCAGTATTTATTTAGATCAGATTTTATCATATTTTCAAAAATAAAAAAATATTTTCAGCAAAAAAGGATTTTGTCTGTATTATTTGCATTTAGCTCATCTGTTAATTTGCTTTCTTGAAAAAACACAACATAAGAACTTGGCATAATAAACTGATAAAAGTACATGTAAACATTAGCCTTTTTATAAATATCTTTATAGACATAATTCAGTCTTTGTCAACATTAAACATATTGCACTGTACACGTTTTGACCCGGAAGGCACCTTCCTACAGAAGCTGCCTACATACTCTTGAAATGCAGAAAGAGTTTTTTTAGGGAATTTTATTTCTGTGATTACTTTATTTAAACTTTATTGGTTAGTTCCTGTTTGATATTTGTGGGCTTGAAGTAGGAAGTAAATGTCTATGTAAATTGTCTAGGGAGTTTTAGCTCTATTATCAACAATGTCGGCATTTGCAGGTTTTTTATGAGCTATTGAATTACTTTGGCATTCATAGATTATTATGGTACATATCGGACCTACTTTGTCATTCAATTCAAAGAGGAAGTATCGTGGAGGCATACCTGTTCATTGTAGCGTATTGGCACACTTCAATAGATTGCTTTGAGTTTGACCTTCTTTGATGAAAATATATTTTGTACTTCCTGAATGAAAGATTGCAAAATTGCTGGTGATTGGGTCCTGTATTAAGGTCTTATAACTCAATTAAAATATAAGTTCCCTCGCATTTCATGATAAGGTTTACTTCGCAGTTAAAGTGTTAGGTATAAGCACCATCATGAAGGAATTTCCTGTAGATTTTTGTCCAGATACTGAAGGTAAACCTATAATTGTGCATACATAGTTCAATATGCATTGTACTAACCCTTTGCATGCTGGGAAATTTGTCGTCTGCTAAAATGTTGTCTGCTAAATTTCTAAAATTAGCATTTTTTTTTTTTCAAAGAATACTATCAGAATAGCAAACAGTTTGGATCCTGATGAGACGCCACGTTCTGTGGCGTCTCATCTGGATCCAAACTGTTTGCAAAGGCCTTCAAAATCTGGTTCAAGCGCTCAAAGGGTTAAACATATGAGCAGTGTTCTGGAAAAACGTAATGCATGTGGGCAAAATGTTATTGCAGGTTAGCCTGTGCAGTATGTGCTGGCTTATTATGGACGACACTTTCTGCCTTAACTTGATTTTTGCTAAGGAGATATTCCCTTAAGAAAAAATACCATACACACAGAAAGTGTCGTCCCTCATTAGCCTGTTCCGACTGCACAGGCTAATCTTGGATGACACTTAACTCACATGCATTTAACCCTCTTTTCCAAGAATGAGACTCTAATTATTTTGACTAAAGAGATCTACAAGATTTTAAACGTTGCTTGTGTTTAAGTCAGTGTTTGTTAATTTGCTCATATTGCATCTAAGGAGGCTTATAATATTTTATTTGCCAAGAGATTGCTTTTATTTTCACTTTGTACATTTTCACATTGCATTCATGTATATTTAAAAGTTCATTTTCACATTGCACACACGCACACATGTTTATTGGCATGTTTTTTTTTTTTAATTGTGCACATATACAATTACAGGTATTTGTTAACCTCGGACACGTACCAGTATATGTTTTACAGATATGCTTTCACTTTGCACACACATTTTGCATTTAAATGTTAACATTCGAAACATGCATACATTTTTAGCATCATATATGTTAAGAGTTGACACTGTGTTTTTTCCACCAGTTTGGGAATGGCGCAGGGTCCCTCTGGATTGGGAAAAAATGCGGCGTTTTGACCAAAATTGGGAAATTAGTGTTGTTTTGCTAACAAAAACTTCAAAATTGAGAATTAAGTGTTTTCAAGATTTATATTTACTGACATTTAACTTAAAGAGCTGGATGGGAGAGATATACTAAATGTTGAAATCTAAAAAAAAAAATTTTTTTTTTTTTTTTTTTTTTATTTANCCTTCAATTGGGAATATTTAAGTCCCGTTTGGGCAAAATATATACCTTTTTCCATTGGGAATCGGGCAGAATACCGGCCCCCAATTTGAATGAAAAAAAAACAATGTGACAAGTGTGTAAATTGGCAGGTATATGTATGCATTTCAAACACATGTTATATATTTGCAGGTATATTTGCTTACCTCAACTACCTGGTGCCGGCCACGCGCAAGCAGATCCTCGACATACTGATAGAGGGTCTGAAGCGCATGGAGTATCGCGGCTATGACTCTGCAGGTAACTTATTGATAGGAGCTGCGCTCTGGGAAAATGAGGCTCAAGGCATGTGCGTAAAGTATCATCACAGATTAGCATGTGCAGTCTGCACAGGCTAATCTGGGACAGCACTTACCACCTACACTGAATTTTTGATTAGGAGAGACCTCCTGTAAACGTCAAATAACATAAAAGAGGTAAGGATTGTCACTATTTGGCCTTTGGGACCTCACAGGCTAATATGGGATGACACTTTACGCACATGCATTAAGCCCAGTGTTCCCAGAATGCGGCTTAATTGATAATATCCCTGAAATGCAGATTTTGTTTACATCTTTAAAAATTAGTTTTGTACCTGTCAGCTCAAGAATTTCATGAAGTGAAATCTTGCAAATTGTGAAACAATGAAGATTGTTTCTTAATTAAACATGCTGGTTATTGATTTAACTGTGTTGCTCCATGTTGTTTTTCAGCAAGTGGTTTATTCCATGACTCTCATCATTTGTGATTTTTTCACATTAGGTGTTTGACATTTTGTTATTCTTGTTGTTAAAATAAAACAGCAATACAGTTGGAAATGGATCCTTTATTTGACACTGTAACAATGGTTATATTTTATTTAACATGGGAATGCCTTTTATACCGTTAATAAAATAACCTTGAAGAAGGAGCAGTGGCTGGTACTTTTGTATTGCCTGGCCCCGTGTTCACAAAGCATTTTTTGCAATCGAAAATCGATTTTGCTTGTCATAGAAAATGGATTTCCATTGTAGTTGATAGGCAAAAATGAAAATCAATGCCAGTTAAAGTCGATTTTCGATTGCAAAATCGTTTTGTGAACACAGGGCCAGGTTTTGTGCTGACATAATTATGTAATGGATTTCAATTGCTTTATTTGAATGTGGGACGGGTGCCTTAGTGGATTATTTTACTTTATTGTATTTGTATGCGTAGGTTGTTAAAAAGAATGCTGCACAGAAGGTAAACTGATATCATTTGTCTGCAAACCAGTTCAATATTATGCAGAGAATTGCTGCGTTGTCAGTTTTTCTAAACTTTGCACTGGTATCATAAAATGCCAGAAAAGCTTGCTATATTGTAAGAGAGACAGTCTCCTGGTTACACTTGGGTCATGTGTCGATTAGAAAAAGCAGTCCCGTAATGGTAATAATAAAGTTTATCCTGCTATCAAAGTATTACACAAAATTGTGTGCAGTGTAATACATGTACCACTTTGAACATGAAGAGAGTAAAGGCCCTGAAAGTGGATGTATGGTAAAGGCCCTGAAAGTTTTATGTTTGGTAAAGGCCCTGAAAGTAGTATGTTTGGTAAAGGCCCTGAAAGTAGTATGTTTGGTAAAGGCCCTGAAAGTTGTATGTTTGGTAAAGGCCCTGAAAGTTGTATGTTTTGTAAAGGCCCTGAAAGTTTATGTTTTGTAAAGGCCCGGAAAGTTGTATGTTTGGTAAAGGCCCTGAAAGTTTATGTTTTGTAAAGGCCCTGAAAGTTGTATGTTTGGTAAATGCCCTGAAAGTTGTATATTTGGTAAAGGCCCTGAAAGTTGTATGTTTGGTAAAGGCCCGGAAAGCTGTACGTTTGGTAAAGGTTGCAATGCTTATCGCCAAGAAGAAACAAATAATAAAACCTTGTCTTTGCCCTTTATTTCAGGTGTTGCATTTGACATCAGTGAGGAGACGAACAACAAATCAGCCATTAAATTGGTGAAGAGACGAGGAAAGGTGAAGGAGTTGGAGGCTGCTCTTGAAAGTAAGTGGCCACATTGAGTTTAATTAACCCTTTCCCACACAGAAGTAAAGTTAAAAAGGCTATATGCATACAGCCTAAAACCAGAACAGCCTGCGAGTAACTCGCAGTCTGTTCAGGTTGTATGCTGTTTGCTAATCATCAGTACCTAAAGGTTTGAAATCGAGCATTTTAAACTTGAATCTAGCAAGAAAAGCCTTACATTTAATTTGATTCCCTTAGGGACTACAAACACCTCAAAATGCGTATGCAAGTGGTAATGGGTTTTTTACTTATAATTGCCCTTGTTATGAGGAGCATATGAGAGCCAAAGAGTGGGATAGCTCTCTAGCTTGTTACAACACTGATAAAAAAAGCAAATTCTCACAAACCAAAAAAAAAAGAATTAATTGTAAAAAAATGAGGAATACCCAGACTTCCTAAAGGCTTGGTTTAAGATGTATTTTAAATGATTAATTGCATTCCTCGCTTGATGAAAGGTGACGTTTTCATCTTCCCAATTATAGGAGTGGTGTAGCAAATAAATGCTGAAGGAGGAAGCTGTAGTTAAGGGTATGGCTAATTCCTGTTAAAACCCATACAGTCGTTCATTAAAAAAAAAACGGCTGAATTAATAGAAGTATCACTTTTTTGGAAACCAGTCACCCATTGGTGGGTAAACCAGGAAGTTCAGATTTGGAATCATGTGGCATGACTGATTTACGTAAACGATGTTTTCTGTGTGGGTTGTGGTTATATGTTATGTCTTCAAGACAGACAGAAATAAAATGCACTGTGCTTTTATATGCACTCTTAGGCCTTTTATCACTAATGTATTGTGGGTTCTTATGCCTTTTTATCATCATTGTATTGTTGGTTCTTAGGCCTTTTATGTCCAGTGTATTGTTCTGGTATTAACAATCAATAAAACATGTTCACCTAAATTGTGTTACCAGAAATACAAACTACTTGTTCAAGTTTGGTTAAGTTACTGGTTTAAGAATACAGAATTTACAAAACAAAAATATTAAAAGAAAGAATAACTGGAATATCATGTATTGCAGTGACAATTTTTTTAACTTTAATGCCTGATTAGATTTTACAACTTTTTGCATTGTAATGCCTTAACATGAAAAGCAGTTATTTGCTTTTAATCAATAATTTAATAACTTATGCAGATATTATTTATTAAAAGGAAGGCTGACACAATATTAAAGATTTAGTGTGAAAGCTAAGGCAATATTACAGGTGTGAGAATAAACCCATTTATGCCTAGCGTCTAGAAAAAAGGCCTTGGCAAACAGTGTAGACCCAGATGAGACTCCGCATGATGCGGCGTCTCATCAGGGTCTGCGCTGTTTGCTTAAAGGAATTTCTGTAAGAAATATTCTAAATATAGAAATAAATATACTAGACATCCCTAATTTTGGAAATAAATTGATTCAATTTAGAAGGATAGGAGAGTCCACTAGGCATAAATGGGTTAAAGAATTGAGCCAAACTTAACTAGTTTACTCCCTTTGGAATACAATATACTAGTTTCACAAATTTTGCTTTCTTATGGGAAATTTGAGACTTGTATTTATTTTACTACGTAGTTAACATGACTGAAATTGAGTGACTTCTGTATGCTAATTGTCATAATTGATACATACATGTAGTATTATACGATTAATTAAATCAATGTCCTTATTTATGGTAAATTGGATAAAATTAAGGACTTGAGCGCGATCTGAGAAAAGGTGCAGTTCTGTTTCCAGCTTATTCTGCAAAATGTCAGTTTATAATTTATGCATTCTATCTGCTTTTGGTTAAGCTCTTTCTATTTTAAGGAATTTATATTTATTTGTGTACATTATTACATTAAGAAAGCCATTGGACCAAAAACTACATTACATGGTAAATTGATTACTAAAATAATAAATCCGTAAAATTTCATTAAAAAAAGAAGAGTGGAATATTTTTTTCTTATGTGAGCAGTCATTACCAGTTATACCAATGATATAAACAGAAATACATTATAATGCAAAATTATTCAAAGATTGCATGCTCTCTGCACACCAATCCTTTTAGAAGCATTTCAGGGGATCTATTTTCAACATCAATCTGTTTTGTACTTTAAAGACTACAGTTAGGCTTGATACATGTATACATATGTTGTTGTTTTCGTCAATAACTTTTACTTAACTATCAACTGAAGATTGTCATGTTATCATTTTAAGTCGATTGAGTGGGCAGTGTTTCAAACTCTCAAATAGGGAAACATTTGTGTCACGTTCAGAGAAAACTGGGCAAATTGCATGGCGTAAAGTGTCGTCCCAGATTAGCCTGTGAAGTCCGCACAGGCTAATTTGGGACGACACTTTCCGCCTAAACTGGATTTTCGCGAAGAAGAGACATCATTTAAACGAAAAATTCCATAAAAGAGGAAATTGTCGTCCCTGATTAGCATGTGCGGTCTGCACAGGCTAATCTGGGATGACAATTTACGCACAAGCATTTGCCCAGTTTTCTCAGAACAAGACTCATTAGGGCTCAAGGATGTATACTTATCATGCATACCCGACACAGGCTGGTGACACTGGTGATGATTGATATGCGGTCTAGTAATAAGAAAGTGGGTGGCGCATTTGCACTTCCAAGAAGATTAATCAAAAAGTAAAATGTATGAAAGTGATTTGATCTCATTGATTGGTTTAAACATTATTTACTGTCTTTATCCTCATACAAGGGCTCAGTGAGCAGAGAATAAATGAAGTAAACTGAAAGTAACTGAAATCTTTTTTTTATCTTACCATTTATATTTTTAGCTCAGTATAATTATCCTAAGAGATATTAAATGATAAGTACACTGACTATCCTCCTTTTATTTACGTTTCAGCGATTCTGAATTTTGCATTTATCAAAACAATGGAAAAAATTAGGTTAAAATGTAGTATAACATAATTTTTGCCACCGTTTTGATAAAGGCAGAATGCCGAAACGTAAATAAAAGGAGGATAGTCAGAGTTATATTTAAAAGTCCATGATTTTTGATCTTTATTAGGATTAAGTCGGTATTCAAAAAAAGTAAAATGTATGAAAGTGGTTTAATTTTGTTGGTTTCAAGATCATTTATACAATTATGTTGGAAAAAGCAATTTGGTTCTGTAACTTTCAGTAATATTCGGTTTTCGGAAAAATCTAACTGTCTTTGTGTTTTATGGTATATTCAAGCAAGATGTTACTAATAACCTCCCAAGGTTAAGATAAGCACAAGCCATCATTATAGTTAACTCTTTCAATGCTGGAACCGAATGTTGAAGGCCTTTGCAAACAGTTTGGATCCAGATGAGACGCCACAGAACGTGGCGTCTCATCAGGATCCAAACTGTTTGCTATTCTGATAGTATTCTTTGAAAAAAAATCTAAGAAAATGCTAATTTTAGAAATTCAGCAGACGACATTTTAGCAGACGACAAATTTCCCAGCATGCAAAGGGTTAAGAGTTGTAATTGAAATACGGGCAAATACATGTTTATTGACATTTACTTTCGCTTTCTCTGACTTAAAGAAAATAGACTGGACCAGTTGCATTCAATCTGAGTTTAAATTGTTTGTAGATTGGTAGTTACATGTCAATAATAAAAATAGTGCCAGATGAGCGCAAATTAGTTCACATGTTTATGTATGTTCAATCAGAAATACCTCTGTTCTGATTCAACATTTCCTGTTTATGAAATTATTAAACACAATTATTGTCACATTTCCCAAAATACCCACCCAAAAGCAAATTTATCTGTTTATTGTGAAACGCATTTGTGTCGTGTTCTGAGAAAACTGGGCATAATGCTTGTGCGTTAATTGTCATCCCAGATTAGCCTGTGCAGTCCGCACAGGCTAATCAGGGACGACAATTTCCGCTTTTATGGAATTTTTCGTTTAAATGATGTCTCTTCTTAGCGTAAATCCAGTTTAGGCGAAAAGTGTTGTCCCTGATTAGCCTGTGTGGACTGCACAGGCTAATCTGGGACGACACTTTACCCACATGCATTAGACCCAGTTTTCTCAGAACACAACACATTTATCGTCAAACTTTGTCAGGATTGACCAACAACTGTGAAATTTGTTTTGTTTACCTTTATGTTTATTACCAGACCACGCTAAATACAGTGACTATAGTAGCCTTGGAAACCCTCAGAATGTAGGATTTAGCGTCGTCATTAAAAAAAAATAATCTGGGGATGTATATGGATCCCCCTTTAAGTAAAATTTGGCCTTCTTGAAAAATTGTAATGAAAACCTTAATGTTAAAGTAGTATGCACTATGATACTTAATAAAACAAACCACTGATGTTTTGATATGTAACAAAACTAAGCTGTTTTTAGACGACAACTTTAATGTAGATTATTTGTCATTAGCAAATTAATGGTGTGTTAAATTTGATAGGTGTCATTAAGAAGGAAAAAAATCAAAGGGAAAGTGTTTTTTATAATGTATTTCTAAATACGAATAGTTTTGTTTTCTGGGAAAGAACACATTGGGGTTTTTGTTGTTGTCACATGTTGAAAATAAATGGATGGCTTGTTTTGTGACATTTAAACGATGCATGCTCATTATGGAGTAAAAGCATTTGCACATGTATTAATCCCTTTTTAGAACATTTTTATTCAGTTGTAATTCCTATTATTTCATTGAAATATTAAATATCATGATAATCAAGTGTTTGAAATTCACTGAAAACATTCACATTATAATAAAACTCGCTGAAGAAGTTTTATATATCAATTTCTGTTATAAAATCGTTACAAACATTACTTGCAACTGTAACAGGTTTAACCATTGTGTGTAAAGCTGTTAATACTTTAAGAATAAAATTACCGTATTAATTCAGAAGCCTGTGTGATATTCATGACAAGCTCCCTTCTTAAGAATTAAGCCAATTTATATAATGTTGTAGTTTTATTGTACAACTTCAAGTGCAATAACAGATAAACCAGCATTTATAAGTGGAATAATGATTTAAAAGTGGCATAATGATGTACAAGTGGCATAATGATAATGTCAAGCATATGTAGCAGTATATTTATGTATTGTATAAGTGTATATTAATGTTTTATACTAAAATAAACTGTGTGACTACACTTGCCTGAATAAATCAATAGCATTTACAATGTTATAAAAATGATATTGTTTATTGACATTTTTATGACCCAATGGCCTGGTTCGCCGTCTACCAAAGAAAATTGATTTGACATTGATAATGACTTTAAGCTGCAGTAAATATGCATAATGCAATCATCGCTGTGAATGTATCATGACCTTAACAGGTCAAAGTCACAAGTCTTATTATATGACAATGACATATTCATTGTTTTATGTATCAGCATTGGCCAATAGACAGAATTTTCTGTACTGCTAACAATCCACACAGACTAATCAGGGATGACACATTCCAGCTTTTATGGTATTTTTTGTTTAAAGAAGGTCAGGTGGACATGGCTTATGCGATTTGGTGTCTGCCTAGCGATCGGGAGGTCGGGTTCAATCCCACTGTGGGAGCGTTCTAAAGATCTCCCCCATAGACACCAAGTACTGGTTCTAGTCCCAGGAATCAGACTCGAGAGCGTTTGAAATAAGCCTTAGGCTTTCAATGCAATCCAGCTAAAATAAATAGGTTTAAACTAAAGGAGGTCTCTTCATAGGAGAAATCCAATTAAGGGGGAAAGTGTCCTCCCTGATTAGCCTGTGCAGACTGCACAGGCTAATCTGGGACTACATTTAACGCACATGCCATAAGCCCTATTTTCGCAGAGCTCAATAAGGTTAATGTGATTGCAGATCAGAATGGCATGTCTTACACGAAGGAGTACGACATCCACTGCGGCATTGCCCACACCCGCTGGGCCACACACGGAGAGCCCAGCGAGGTCAACAGCCACCCACAGAGGTCAGACGAGAACAACGGTGAGTACTCAGTGCACAGGTCAACATATTTGGAATTGAAATTGAGTTTCATCATTGTCAGAACCCACTGTATGGTTTTTGATCACCAGTGGATAAAGCTTACATTATTTCAGACTCATTAATAATTGATAAGAAATCTCAAATTAACCATAATTTATGCAATCTCTTTGGTCATAATTACAGATATCTGATCAAACAATGATTACTTTCAACACTTCGTTCTGACATCCAGACAGTAGTTAGCTCATCAATATTTATGTTAACAAATTGTGTCATCCAGTTAACCTTCAATATATTCTGAAATGACAACCCAATACATTTGTATATACTGCGGGTGAATTTGATGATTCCTGAACATGTTACATGATGAAGGCATTTCAGCAGAATGGTTGTAATTAAAGTGGAAATCTTTATTTTGACATCTTAAAACAAAATATATTTTTTTATTGTCACATCCATGTTCAGAAGTTTGATACTCAAACCCCATAATATGTTTAAAATATCACCATCAGATGCATGATGACATCAAGAAAATTGAGATTGTTTTGTGTGTTTTTTCATCATATTGAACACCATATCTGTCTGTGCAATCAGTATACAAATACAGGAGAATGGAAATCAATTAAAACGCCATATGTTGCCTTGGGTAAATAGCATGTTACACTTAATCGCCTTGCTGGAGTTTATAATCAGGTCATCAATAATGCAACCAAAGTGGGATGAATCCCGTTTTGCACATCTCTCTATCAATCCAGCTGCTAAGTTACGCTTGATATCGTGACTGCCCTGTACGTAATGTAATGTACGTCACATAATTGTAAGATTTTGCTCAATGTTATGCATGATTCAGTAGCTGCATTGTGAAAGCTGGGATGATGAAATCCTTGGGAAATGAACACTTTGGTTGCCAAAACAATTTGAGGGGATTGTGTAATTTTATCATGACTGTCCATGATACAAGCCTTGGGTTGCAGATAAGGGTGGTCTTAAGAGGGTAAACATGCATACAAAAACAGGCCTGTTTTGGTGTATCTACCTTCTGCAAACAAACAACACCCTGTCATCTGTCCTTAGACTTACCCGAGGCTTACCTGCGGCTTTAAATGGTTATATATTTGCAAAACAAAGCATTATGACATAATGTTATAGATTGCCTAAGACATTTTCCATAAATATGTATGGTGTCTGTAACTGTTACAACAATGACTCAACACTTGTTTCATATCTGGTCTGTCATTTCACATTCTATTGCATCATGCAATGCATCAATATGTATAAAAGATTTTCTACTGATAACCGCAACTTTTGATAAGGTTTTGTTAACTTTCAGATTAAGACCTTTTTATAAATTTGACAGAAATCTACTGTTTTATATCAGAAAAAGTCTGTCTTTTTAATTTATTAGGAATACACTGATTCATTTTGCAGCGAAAAACAACCTGGCAAATACCAAATTGTCTTTATCTGTGTACATGTCATTTGTAGCCATGACAATTTAATCCCTTAAAAAAGTTTCATATGTGTTTCATTGTATTTTGGTAGTCTAGAAAATAAGACAATTAAAACAATTTGCATTACATTTAGCCTTGCATTTGTACTTTTAGAATGTTCCTATAATGCCTAGTTTAAATATATATAGGATGGCATGTAATTTTGTAGAAATCATCGTAATGTTTATGCATTTCAACAGGCTATTATGTGAAGTTGAAATAAGAAATCAATCTTGGAATAAAAAAAAATTCTCTTGAGAAATATTATAAGTAAAAAAGACAGTAACATATACAAATTGCATCATATAAATTGATTTAACTTCAAAACTGTAAGTTTAATTTGATTTTTTTTAATCGTCAAAAAATGAAATTGTGTCCATTCGTGCAAGAACACAGTTTAAAAATACAGTTAAAATGACAAAAAATTCCATGACTGTTAATGAAGAAGTTATGGAAAATTGTTAATTAAAGGTATTGACAGAATACAAATGTATTACCAAAAATATGTTTAGAACATGAACTGAACAAAGAGTTTTGTTTTAGAAAATCACCATAATGATGTCTGTTCCAAGTTTGATGTCTTTTTCCAAATTCACATAATACTGTCTTTTTCCAAATTCATGTAATACAGTGTTTAGTAATCATTTTAATGTTCATGCGTTTCTAATTTCAGAATTTGTTGTGGTACACAATGGGATCATTACGAACTACAAGGACATCAAAGCCTTTTTGGTAAGCATAACGCTTTGTTTTGAAGTGTGTGAAAGGGTAAGTGTATAAACAAGTGCACACAAGTAAAGAAGCTATTTATATATATCACCCAAAGAGCTGTCAGCTGTGTAAGTCATACAGTTTTCATGGAATTACCAAACTATCATGAAATGTTTGTTGACATAAAATAAATTTTGATAACCAGCCAATTCCCACCATATATATTGCCCTTGTATTTAAAAATTGCAAAATGCCCGGTTTCTGCTCTATAACTCTTACAGTTTTTATTGAATCCGCACCAAACCTTCTGTAATAAAAAAATTTGACATAAAATTGAGGCCATATCGGATAACCAGCCAAATCGCACTCAATCACATTTATTGCCCTTTGTTTAGACAAAAAAAAATGCAATATTTGCCATTTAATCTCTCTTAACTCGTTCACTTTTCACCAAACTTAAAAAATCTGGAGTCAAGTTTTGAAGAGGAGAGTATATTTCTATCCATGACCGTGTTTTTAAAATGAATTAAATGTTATTTTCCAATGCTGGAAGAGAAAAATGTCAAGCATACTTTTAACACCTTATTCCGCGCCTCAGAACTCCAGCAATAAACTATGATAAAATTTAAAACAAATAATTGAGCCTCGCTCTGGGAAAATGGGGTTTAATGCTTGTGCGTAAAGCGTCGTCCCAGATAAGCCTGTGCAGTTCGCACATGCTTATCGGGGACAACACTTTTCGTTTCTATGGAATTTTTCGTTTGAAGAAAGTCTCTTCTTAACAAAACTCCTGTTTAGGCGGAAAGTGTCGTCCCTGATTAGCCTGTGCAGACTGCACAGGCTAATCAGGGATGACACTTTTAGTTTCTATGGAATAATTCGTTTGAAGGAAGTCTCATCTTAACGAAATTCCTGTCTAGGCGGCAAGTGTCATTCCTGATTAGCATGTGTAGACTGCACAGGCTAATCTGGGAAACAACTTTACGCGCATGGATTGACCCCGGTTTGATCGAATTTTTCTCTATGCAGGAAAAGAAGGGCTTTGTGTTTGAGTCTGAGACAGACACAGAGGTGATCGCCAAGCTTGCCAAGCATGTGTACGACTCGGACAACCACGAGGGATCGTTCCGAGAGATCATTGAGATCGTTGTGCAGCAGTTGGTACGAGATATTGTTGATAATATGGGAAATGGTGAAAGGTATTTGAGGGATTTTTATGCCCCCAGTAGGGTGGCATAAAGTGATTGCACTGTTCGTCTGTCTGTCCGTCTGTCTGTCTGTCCTTTTGAAATTCCGTCACACTTGCGTTTAGGTTTCGAAATTTGTCATAACTTTTGCAATATTGATCATAGCAACTTGATATTTGGCATGAATGTGTATCTCATGGAGCTGCACATTTTGAGTGGTGAAAGGTCAAGGTCATCCTTCTAGGTCAAAGGTCAAAAAAAATAAAAATAAAAAATAAAGTGGCGCAGTAGATGGCATTGTGTTTCTGACAAACACATCTCTTGTTTAATATTTTATAGTTCTAAACATTAATGTTCATGTAAATTGAATCATATTTCATATAAAACAAAAATGGTACCAAACCTGAATACCCAATTATTGCCAAAGATGAATAAGAGAAGAGGCATAAAAGGTGTCGATGTACAAGAACAGGAAAACATACACTTATAAACAAATATTCCATTGACAATTACTATTAACAAAGGCACCTCTCTATGTTTACCTTCCAAAGTTGAAGCTGTTGGCATTAATCGGACTTTAGACTAAATAGGGAATATATTAATTTTTATATATAATTAAGCCTCGCTCTGTGAAAAGGGGGCTTTATGCATGTGCGTAAAGTGTCGTCCCAGATTATCCTGTTCAGTCTGCACACGCTTATCAGGGACGACACTTTCCGCTTTTATAATATTTGTCATTGAAAGGAAGATTGTTCTTGACAAAGATCCACTTTAGGTGGAAAGTGTGGTCCCTGATAAGCCTGCACGAACTTCACAGGCTTATCTGGGACGACACTTTACGCACATGCTTTAAAGCCCCTTTTCACAGAGCACGGCCCAATTATTAAGTATGCTGCATATTTGTTTATAAGTTCAATCTCCAACATAAGAAATTGTTGTCAATATGCCTTCATTTTGAAATTCTACATGGTGTTATCCATCAGCAGTTCAGTTTGTACACTTCGTAGACCTTTATTTTCCATGTCTACATACTGTCTTATAGAAATGTCATCTGACACACTTGTTTCTGTCTTTCAGGAGGGTGCCTTTGCCCTGGTATTTATGAGCACTCACTTCCCGGGCGAATGTGTGACGACACGGTGGGTAAACAACGGCTTCACCTCAGTGTTGGTTGTTTTAACCCTTTCCCGCTCAGACGCAAAGTTAAAATGGCTATATGCAACCAGCATAAAACCAGAACAGCCTGCGAGTAACTTGCAGTCTGTTCAGGTTTAATGCTGTTTGCTGCTCATCTGTATCTTAGGGTTGAAAATAAAGAGTTCAAAACTTTTATCTATTAAGAAAGGTCTTTAATTTAATTTGATTTTCTTAGGGACTACAAACAATTCGAAATGTGTATCTGAGCTGTAAAGTGTAAATATTTTCATGAGATTTTTACTGATTAGCCTGTTTTCCAAAGTATGTTTGCCAATAAGTTTAAATGGATTTTTATAAGCAATCGTGTGTATACCTGTGATCTTAAGAGTTTAAAACTAAGCATGTTGTTGACCTCTTGTTGATGTTCTTTGATGTTAGATCTTTTTATTGTATACAATTTACTGCTGTCATAAACAATTAATGCATGCGGTGGCAGAGCTTTATAGATGAACATGAACATATATATAGATGAACATGATTTACTGTGTAGTATCTCCTAAAGCTTCAAACATTATTTAAACAAAGGTGTGCCTTTGAAATTGGAGTGTTTTGTCAACAATGGTCAACATTTCATTATTTTCGTTAATGAATTGAGTCTTGTTCTGCAAAAAACTGGGCTAAATGCATGTGCAGGAAAGTATTGTCCCAGATAAGCCTGTGCAGTCTGCACAGGCTTATCAGGGACAACACATTGCTCCTTAACTGGATTTTGGTTAAGAAGAGACTGCCTTTAAAACGTTAAATACCATCACAGCAGAAAGTGTTGTCCCTGATTAGTCTGTGCAGACTCCACAGGCTAATCTGGGACGACACTTTATGCACATGCATCAAGCCCAGTTTTCCCATGATGAGGCACATTTCATTATCTCGTTAATAAATGGTGTCAATTCCGTGACTTTTATCAGTGTATCCATATGTTTGCAGCCGCGGCAGCCCATTGGTAATAGGCATGAAGAGCAAAGCAAAACTCTGCACAGACCATATACCTGTCTTCTACAGCAAAGGTATTGAGTCATTTTTCTAAGACAATTACTATGGGTAGTTGTTATTTGATGAAACTAACCTTTGTCAAATTATGTTGTTGCAACTAACATTTAAAAAAATGTACACAAAAATTCCATACCATCTAACAGCGTAAACTGTAAAAAAAAGTAATATCACCAACCAGTTCCAAAGCTCTTTAAAGCACTCACAAAACTCACCACACATTTGTATTATCGATTAAGAAAATATAATTGCTAGCTGTCATAACCAGTTATTACTTATGGTCACATTTAGGCCAGGTTCTTGGAAAACAGGGCTTAATACATGTGCATAAAGTGCCATACCAGATTCACTTGTGTATTCTGCATAGGCTAATAATAGACAACAGTTTCGCTTTTACAGGATTTTTTCGTTAAAAGGAAGTCTCCTTAGCAAAAATCCACTTAAGACGGAAAGTGTTGTTCCAGATTAACCTGTGCAGAGAGCACAGGCTAATCAGGGACGACACTTTACGAACATGCAATACGCCCAGTTTTCCAAGAACGAGGCTCTTTTTTCTGTTGGTTGGTATTCAGAGAGAGATTTTTATTCATCAAACACACGCCCTGTTTGAAATCTTGGAGTGTCTTCTTTGTATGGGTGTGAACAGTTTATGTTACTCAGTAAAAAAGCATTGTTTGATTGATGATGTTTTAAACAAACATTTTGTTCTGAACAATTAATCAAAGAACATACAAGTATGTGTGTAATGTTGAAGTTTATGTGTGTTTTGTTGAAGATGATTTGAATACTTATTTTGTTCTAGGCTTATAATTATTCTACCAATGTTTTTATCCATAATTGTACATTGTTTTTATTTAGGGTTGACAGTTTGTAAGAAGTCGTAATAACTGCTTTCCAGAAAATGAATTTAAATAAATTGTTTGTTGCTTTGAAGATTTTTCCAAGGGCCGGGATTCAAAACGTAAACACCAAGTTGTCATTGTAATATCTGTATCGTATGTAGTGAACTTTTGTTTATTAGTGGTCAATTTTTGTTACTGCATGTATAGACAATCCCAGAATCGATAATATGGGCGCCGCCATATTGGCTATTACGTAANTGCACCTGAAAATGTGCATGTTAAATTGGTATACAATAGTACAGCAGTCAAGTAAAAACTGCCCATGCAGCTTTTGATATTAGGTGAAAAATTGGAAATGAGCAAGCACCAAGTTTGTCTAATTCAGTCTTTTGTATATTTTTGAAGGTTGTAAGTTGCAAAGTATCATAAAGTGTTTTCACCTTTAAAGGTACTTTTAAGTTAATTCATACGTTACATCTGTGCATTGCTTCTTTAAGGTACCCTTAAGTAAAATCCAGCATATAATCTGTACATTTCACCTATAAAGATACCCTGAAGTAAATCCATAAATAACATCTGTTCATTGTCGAGTTCTATAGCAAACTGAAGCTATTTAAATCAGAAATGTCACGTTGACACTTAAATTTATTTCATCAAAGGTTATCCATACAAATATGAAAAAAAAATTGTCATCATGTAATCAACATGTTGCTGAATGCAATACATCTTTATAAAATTCACTTGTGGTTGAGTATACTGCACATCATGTCATCTCTTTTGACTCCTCATTTTTAACCGAAAGCATGCCTCTCATAAGGTAGTTACAGTGATTAATTTATTGCTGACTTAAGGATGATCGAAAAACACCCAATTGTAATAATTCATGCAATACACTGTTTTATTATCATGGTCTAAGACAGACATATACGTCTTCATGTACATGCCTTAAAGTCATAAATCACAACAGATATATATGTATCTCACTGTATTATACTCGCAAAATATAAGAAAAATATTCATTATTATGTCGATTTGGAGCATTTAATAACTGTTTTTATGGACAAAATAATGAATATTTTTTTTTTATAAATTGTATTCACATATTTATTCTTTATTTTGTAAGCTATAAAATCCAATAACTTATTGTTTAACTGTTATTTAAATAATATAAATTATTTGTGTTTTTTTTCATTGTTTCCTTTCAAATCTTCTGATCTTCAGCAGGTAATGTTCATAATTATGACATCATCACTTTCTGATGTAATATTGTGTTTCGGTGAGGTATTAAGTGCTTGACTGTACTAAGCAGGGCTGTATGCGATAATATGTGTATATGTGTACAGATGAATTCTCGCAGCAAAGGGGTCTTTTTACAGATTATTAATTTGTTGATATGGTCTTCTGATTTTTCATTTGAGCTTTACTCTGAGAAAACTTGGTTTTAATGCATGTGCCTAAAGTGTCGTCCCAGATTAGCCAGTGCAGTCCGCACAGGCTATTAATCAAGGACGACACTTTACGCTTTTGTTTGTCTGAAGAAAATCTTTTCTTAGCGAAAATCCAGTTGAGGCAGAACGTGTCGTCATGGTTTAGCCTGTGCGGACTGCACAAGCTAATCTGGGACGACTCTTTAGGCACATGCATTAAGCCCGATTTTCCCAGAGTAAGGCTCATTTGAACTGAAAAAAAAATATTATAAAAGTCTGTGAAGAGATCCCTTTAATGGAAGGTCAGTAACTTGAATATGGGTCTGAAGTTTGACAGTTCTCAGTAATGTGGTAATTACTAAGGGTGTTTGAGCCTCATTCTGGGAAAAATGGGCTAAATGCATTTGGGTAAAGTGTCATCCCTGATTAGTCTGTGCAGACTGCAGAGGCTAGTCTGAGATGAAAATTATGCACATCCATTTAGTCTATCTCAGTTTTCCCAAAACGAGGCTCACTGAGAGTGTTGAGTTACAATGTGGAACAATGTTTTTTAATACATGTGCATTGAAAATTATTCTATTTCAAAAGTCCGATTGAGGTTGGGGCACATTACAAGAATGCTGGGATAGAAATTTTATGTCACTTTCTTTGTAAAAGAAGAGTTGCTTTTCAAGTTACTGGCATTCAGCTAATTAAATTCACTGCGACTGCGATATAGTTACATATTGGTGTTTTTGTTGCTATAGGGATAGGATTGAAACAGTTAAATGAAAAAGGAGGTATAATGTGTTACAACTCTTTTTGGGGTGATTTCTACTATTTCAAGGCAATTTTAGATCAAATTTGAATATAACAATTATATTAACAGAGAGACCCACCTATATGAAATATCAAATAATGATTTATGACGCTTGAACATAAGAACACATGTATTTCATGAATAGAAAATTAATGATTTGATTCATTTTAACTGAAAATTAAATTAAATCTTTATTTTAATTAACAAAGAAACTGGCTGGTTAAGTATTGTAATTCTTGACTCTGAATTAGAGGTATTCATGAAAGATATTTATATAAAGACAAGAGAATGGTTCATTGAATGTGTGCATTTCATGCTTGCTGCATGCTTAACAAGGCTAATGTATGGTGACGAGATAAAAAAGGTATTCCAAAATAATCCTAAAAAATCTGCATTTTGAAATTTCGATGCCTGTATTCTATACTGCCTTGGAATGGTTTTAGTCGCGCTAACTTCAGGACTTCTGCGTGTCTTCGTTTACAGAATGCTTATCTTTGCTTTTCAATATACTTATTAACCTTTTTAAAATTAAGAAGTAAATTATGAATATTTTCTTGCAATTTTTATATATTTTGAAAGAGATAAATGTTCTTAATCTTTGATTGTTTCTACTTCTGGCTTTGATTTGTTTATTTTGTGTGTTTTGTTATCAAACTTTGATTCAGGACTTTTTGATTCTCTTGAATAGGACAACAGGCATACTTTAATCCAAACATGGGTGTAACAGTTCTATTACGCCAATTAGTTAGCACAGCACGTAATCTAGTTATAACAAAATAAACATAAAATGGGTTTAATAATGGCCTTTTAAACTACTAGTTTACTGTTAAGGAATCCTTTTCGCAGTCATTGAAGCAAACTAATGTACAAATTTAATGCATGTTGAATATTTATAAAAAAAAAAATATTTATTTGTTTAAAGCATATCATGGGATTGTTGAACAAGAAAAAAAGCAAATGAACAAATCTCATACAAAATAACCACAATGAAAATCATCAATAATGTATTGTATAATCCTTTATGAAATTGTGTAACAAATTATGCAAGTGTGGTTGATTAACTGACGCATGTCTGGTGTGAAGCTATGAAACGTTATTTAGCTTGAGGCTTCAACTGTATCACCGTTTCAGTTTTTGCCCTGTTTGACATCATCTCTTGACGTATATGAATATTTTTTGTTTGTTGTAAAATTCCATTGCTTTCAACAACAAAATATGTATCAGGGCTTCACCTTTCTCACAATTTTCTTTAGCCAACATTTTAGCCGAATTGAGTTTTTTGTGGCCAAATTTAAGAAACTGTAGCCAAAGTTTTATCCAAGCATTATGGGCTGCCTGTTGTAAGTCTAGGGCTGTAAGAGCACAAACAACTCCAAAACAAAGCTTTCATTATATTTATTACAATGTTCTAGAATCAACCTGTTATTGTACATAACAGCATAGATTTTTTCTTTATATTGTACAGCTCGTGACTTTTTTATTGGTAAAAATAGCCAATTAACCATGAAATTTGGAAAAATGTAACATTATTAATATGTCCCCCTTATCCACCTGTAAACACTTACAATGTAAATAATTTTAAATTAACACCCAACTGAGCACCTTTGTACAGTTTTCATCTCTAACCAATAGGCTTAAAAGAGTTAAACAGTTTATAATCTGGGACAGTACACATTTTTCATAAAAAAAGCTTGGCTTGCATTTTCGTCAAACAATTATTTTAATCCCCGAACTTTCAAAATATTCGCAATTGGCGAATTTGGCGAACGGCAGTCGAAGCCCTGTGTGGAAGATTTATTAGTCTTAAGGGTAACTAAATTCATCAATATGGTATACCTGTTATATCACAATTAAAGTATTAATAAGTTTTGCCACATAACACATTCTTTTTCTGTAATTATTTTGCTTCAAATATATTGTTTTCTTCGTTCAATGTTTTTTTCTCACAATCTATTCATTTCATAATTCCAACAATTGAATTAGACAAGGTTTAAAAGTTATCATCCTACAAACCTATTGTAATTTATTGCTTGTTGAAATTTTATATATTGATAATCTCCCTGATAAGAGTTGTAATAATGTTTGCACAAGCTCCTCAAACAAACCCATATACTATACATTATATATCACCATACATTCTGACAAACTTGCACTTAAAATTTGTTAGCAGCAGTAAATTGCACATTGTTTATTTTCAAAACCCTGATTTCACAATTGAAAAATACCAATAACATTTTTATTGTTTGTTCAAGTTAGTTACATGTATCCCAATCAATTAAATTAACTGATATGGAAAGTGGTGTAATGTGCCAGTGGCAAATATTTTAAGTTATATACAGTCAATCTTGTATTTAGAGACCACTAAAGGGAGTAACCAAAAGTGGTCCCTTAATAAATGGTCTTTAAATAAAACGAGGCCATTTGGGAAGAATGCAGACCTTCGATTTTAAATGCAGATGTATGATAATCTCCTTTTGACACAAGGATTTCAACTTTTGTAATCAAATGAATCTAAATATAAATAAAATGAATAAAACAATATTTTGCTTAAAATGTGTTTTATTTGTTTCTCTTTTTCTAAAATTTACTAAATACAATGTAAATGGTTTGCACAGAAAATTTCGTTTTTTTCCGACTCCAAACTCCTTCGCGTTTTACGTGCACTTTAACTGTTAGACAATGTCAATACCCGAACTTTCTCATTTAAGGTTACCACTTTCTGTTTTGACATTTTAATTTCTGCATGTCAGATTATGGAAATCTGACTCGATTATGGTACAAAGGGAAATAAATAATAGACGTTGATTGAAAACTATTTAAACAGGCCTGATTGAAAAATTTGCAAACACAAACTAATTAAGCATAATTACAATTACAATTTTTAATGAACGGATTTCGACACATGTTACAGATTAATAGTTTATTTTTCACACCTCTCGAGAACACTGTGAAAATGTTCGTCTCGTCGGCACAAGTTTGTCAGTTAACGTCCCGGATTTTAAACTCTTTGAACCGTAGACTGTGTGTCAATACCTCACTGTATTATTCAACACAAAAAATTGACACGCAGTCTGCATCAACACCGGTACAAACCGGTCATGGAGACAAAGGCAAATGGCTGGTGTGAAAACAAAACAAAGGTGTAATCGTACATCTTATCGGCTTAGATAAACAGTTAACACTGATTTGTTCCTGAACGGTCAACAGATGTACCACTTTTACCTCGAAGTGGTTGCTTAATTAAAGATTTGGACATCAAAATACACAAAAATCAGCGGTCACTGGTTGCGTAAGACAAAAGTCGCTTAATAGGATATCAAAATAGAGTGAAAATGTTCGGGGGGAATTCAAAATGGTCGCATAAGACAAAAGTCGCTTAATTCAAGTGGTCGTGACCACAAGATTGACTGTATACTCAATACTTTACTGTCAACATAAGAGAAAAATGTCACTGATTTGATTTATGATAATCTTTCTGTGGTATCTAAGGGAAATAATTCAATATATTCCGAGGACATAACCTCTTTTTTTTTTGCAAATTTTTGTGATGTTCTATAATAGGGGTATTTTTGTAAAGGGTAGTTGTTGTTGATGATTATGGTGATTTCGTATTTTTATAACACATTTGTCTTTTAAATATCTTTTCCACATGTATTTCCATTTGGTTGCCAGTAGTTATGCTTGATATGTTAATGTTGCTGTGAATTTACTACACGGGTGATGTTAAGGGGTGTGTGAATGATTTTTGCAGATTTGTTTATATGATTTTATTATAAAACAAATCAATTTTTTTTCAAAAAATGCACATTTTCTAACACATAATCTTAATATAGATTTTAACCAATCATCACTTTGTTTAATTCTTAAACAGCGAACAACAGCTGTAAATGCGTTGACGATGATGTACTGGAATATTTTTTTATTTCCATAAGTGATTCAATACATTATTGGCAGGGCGTAAATGCTTTTTCTTTGCAAATCCATTTGCAAGTTTCTGTGTACAAAGCATGCATCTCTGGCTGCAAAATATTTGTCTTCTCATCTTTTGCATTAATCAGTCCCATATAAAAATCTTCCCTTTCTTTGCATTAATCTGACGCATATATCAACACAATATTGTGTGATTTTTCGAGCATTTTGAATTAGAGGTTATAATTGGACTTATTTTCTGATAATTACCAGTATCTGGACATGGATGCTTGTAAGTCCCCTACCGGTGAAACCTGAGGGGACTATAGGTTAACCCTGTGAGTGCTGGAACCGGATTTTGAAGGTTTTTGCAAACAGTTTGGATCCAGATGAGACGCCACAGAACGTGGCGTCTCATCAGGATCCAAACTGTTTGCTATTCTGATAGTATTCTTTGAAAAAAATCGAAGAAAATGCTAATTTTTAGAAATTCAGGAGACGACATTTTAGCAGACGACAAATTTCCCAGCATGCAAAGGGTTAACCTCTGTCCGTCGGGGTACTCAAACATGAATCTAGCTTAATGATGAAACTTGGTATGTGGATAGAGGGCCAGATGGAGAATATGCACAATATTTGTTATGCCCCTGGTAGCGTGGCATATAACAGTAGGACTGTCTGTCAGTCAGTCTGTCCAGCATCATTCTGTTTCCAGAGGTTTTAACCTATACACTTTCAGATTACAGATCAAGGTTAAGTTTCATTCCACTTTTCCAGATTTTTTCCGAAATGCTTTTAGATATTGAATTTTGTCTTTAAATATATTTATGAAAAATATCTCATGTTAAGTTGAACCATTGTATCCCACTTTAGTAGACAACTAATCTAGTTAATCATACTTTATTATTTACTTAATAAAATGAAAATTTTATGAATCGAATATTAAAAGGGACTTAAATAGTTTAAGCAATATTACTGTTTTAAACCAAATTTACACATACAATGTATATATATTCTATATTTGAGATATAAAAAAATTTTATTCTGAAAAATACTCATAAATAAAAGAATTAAATCACATGGGTAAAATTGCTAATTATTTTTTACTCATTTCAGTTTTTATCCCAAACTTTAAGAAAAAATATTTATTAGAATCCATATGGAGAACCTGATTTACACATTTTGTACTTTCACATAACATGCGCTATTTTATGTTTCATGAAATACCTGTACCACTAATTTCTGTGACCCCATCTTTCAATGAGGCGATCCTGTTGTTTTGCAGACAATCGAGGGTACATGGCGGGGCTAGCCCCTAACAGGATGTTCTCCGAGTCTGAATACCACACCGTGGGGCCGGAGAAGGAAGTGGAGTACTTCTTTGCCTCTGATGCCAGGTGCCTATACACATCATGTAGTCCTGTGGTGCCTATACACATCATGTAGTCCTGTGGTGCCTATACACATCATGTAGTCCTATGGTGCCTATACACATCATGTAGTCTTGTGTATAACATGAGCCTCACTCTGGGAAAATGGGGCTTAATGCATGTTCGTAAAGTGTCTTCCCAGATGAGCCTGTTCAGTCTGCACAGTATAATCCGGGACGACACTTTCCCCATTTTATGGTATTTTTCGTTTAAAGGAAGTCTCTTCATAGCAAAATTCTACTTCAGGCAGACAAACAGACATTATAGTTAATAAAATATCTCTTTTTATAAATTCATGATAATAAAATACATTTAAATTATATCATTTTAGTGTACAAAACTGTCCTGAAAGAGAAAAAAAGATTATTTAAGGAAAAAAAAGGAAAATATTTTAACATTAAAAACTAATTACTTATCTAAAGCTTATTAAACGCTAATTGTCAAATATACTTAATTCCCTTTTATAACAGTTTATAGTTGCTTACCGTATTCCTTGGTATAGGTATAAGTTGCATACCGTATTCCTTGATATAGATATAGGTAATCTAAGAAACATTTTTGATTGTCACTGACTCAAAGCACTTTAGTTTTCTACATTAATAAGAAAGGTTTACAAACTTAACAATCAATTTTATGTACACTAAACAGCAAATGCATTCACCCGTAACTGTAACGGTTAAGAGGTCCTTTAACTTCAGTGCCATTATCGGTCATTTTTCTAAAGGTATAAAAATGGTTTACAAACAAAGTATTTACATTTTATTTACACTAAACAGCAAATTCATTCACTTGTAAATGTAAAGACTAAAAATGTCCTATCACTTCAGTGCCATCATCGGTCACACAAACCAAGTGATCTACTTGGAAGACGATGATGTTGCAGCAGTCACAAAAGGAAGCCTCACGCTTCACCGCATCAAGCGCGCGCACCTCGGGGAGGGGGGACCGGACAATAACCGCGAACCCAACCTGCAGCCGGCCATACGCAAGGTGCAGACCATACAACTTGAGTTGCAGCAGATCATGAAAGGTAAAGGCAGGGGAGGTAATCGTGATGAGGAAAAGTTGTGTCCCTTTGAGAAATTTATTCTTCTTTGGGGAGATAGTTGTATCTTATTTCTATATTGATTTGAGGGTTGTTTCCATTTAAATGCAAGTTAACTTTCATCATTATAATGATTGAGTGATTGACAAGAAGATGATTATCATTAAGATTTTTTTGCTAAGTAAGCAAGCAAAATCTATTGTGGATTAATTAGTTGATTTGATTGATTGAACCCTAAATGGCTTAATATTATATTAGTACCTCACTAGCTTGTACATGTACACAATTGTATACAAATGGAAACTTGCCAATCATTTCAAAATTACCTGATCATCTTTACAGGGAATTACAGCACGTTCATGCAGAAGGAGATATTTGAGCAGCCAGAGTCCGTGGTGAACACGATGAGAGGCCGTGTGAACTTTCAGGAGAACAAAGTCATCCTTGGTGGGCTTAAGGATTACATGGCGGAGATCAAGCGCTGCAGACGACTGCTGTTTATTGCCTGCGGAACCAGCTACCATAGTGCTGTAGCGGTAAATAATGTGTTCTGTATCTCTAGTTATAGACAATAAACTCAGCCCTGCTTTGCGACAAATGGAGCCTAATGCATGTGCATCAAGTGTCGTCCCAGATTAGCATGTGCTCAGTAAAAAAAAATCACCACAATTTTCAGTCCAGTTTAAAATATTAATTTTGTTGAACAAAGAATCATGTGTAGCTGTTGAGTTAAGTGTTAGGAAGCACTGTGAGTGTAACATGTAACATGTATTTTTTTTTAAGGAAGTCTCTTCTTAGCAAAAATCAAGTTTAGGCGGAAAGTGTTGTCCCTGATTAGCCTGTGTGGACTGCACAGGCTAATCTGGGACAACACTTTACGCACATGTGAATCCATCTTTCCTTGTAATTTCTCTTTAAGGAAGTCTCTTCTTAGCAGAAATCCAGTTTGGTCGAAAAGATTCCTCCCTGATTAGCCTGTGCGAACTGCACAGGCTAATCTGGGACGACACTTTAGGCACATGTGAAACATCTATCCCTGTCTTCAGACTCGTCAACTGCTGGAGGAGCTTACTGAGCTGCCAGTGATGGTGGAACTGGCCAGTGACTTCCTGGACCGCAACACCCCTGTCTTCAGGGACGATGTCTGCTTCTTCATCAGCCAATCAGGTACAGCTTCACTGCCTTACAGATATGAGCCGAGCTCTGGGAAAACAGGGCTCAATTCATGTGCGCAAAGTGTTGCCCCAGATTAGCCTGTTCGCACAGGCTAATCAAGGACGACATTTTCCGTTTGTGTGGTATTTTCCGATTGAAGAAACTCTCTTATAATCCAGGCTGAATGTATCATCCCTGATTAGCTTGTGTGGACTGCAAAGGCTTATCTGAGACGACAATTAAGGCACATACACTAAACCTCGTTTTCTCAGAGAGCGGCTCATATGTTGGGGCACATTCCCATATATGTCTGCTTTTCGTTTCAGCTGATCAGGTATGGCCCTAAAGATATTTTGTGGCACAGTGACACATGTTTGTTTTTCTCTTTTTTAGCCAGTCAGATATAACAGGGGCTTGATGATTAAGTCTAACTGTAGTAGATATACCATACTGAAGGTGTTTACTGAACACAGCACATGCGCTTGTTGTGTCCTTGAAATAAGCTATTTTTAATGTTTCTTGCAAATAAGTTGTGTGTTCTTTAATTTTGCAAAAATGCCCTTGAAATCAAGAGATAGTTCTGTGTTCTTAGATAATCTTTAAAACCTAGAATTATTTTATATTGGATATTCTTTAAACAGGAACTGGCAATGATTTTGTCCTGGTGTAAGTTATGGCACTATTTCCGAACTTATAAAACAAAAGGAATACAAACTATCTAAAAAACATAAAAATAACACAGTTTTTTCAAGCCAGTAAAGGTGGAAGTTCCCTTATTCTCAGGTGAGACTGCGGATACACTGATGGCGTTGAACTACTGCAAGAAGCGTGGGGCTCTAATTGTGGGCATAACTAACACTGTGGGTAGCACCATCTGCAGGGAATCCCACTGTGGGGTGCACATCAACGCTGGACCAGAGATCGGTGTGGCAAGTACTAAGGTATGTCGGCCGATCATTGCTTATATCATTGTATAATTTGTACTCCTCCTGAACTGTTTTACTCCTTCTGAAACATTAGCTACCTTTTCAGCAAATAGTGTTAACACCTGAAATGTTGGACACCTTTCAAGCAAATAGATAAAATTCCTTCTGAAATGTTTGACACCTTTCAAGCAAATAGTTTGAACTCCTGAAATGTTTGTTCCCTTCCAGCAATTATTTCAAAATCTTGAAATGTTGTTTACCTTTTCAGCAATTAGTTAAAACTCCTGAAAAGTTTTTTTAATTTTTTCAGCAACTAGTTAAAACTCCTGAAAAGTTTGTTTTTTTAACTTTGTTACCTTTTCAGCAACTAGTTTAAATTTCTCATAAAATGTGTGTTACCTTTTCAGCAACTAGTTTAAATTGCTCCTGAAATGTTTCTTACCTTTTCAGCAACAAGTTTAAATTTCTCATGAAATGTTTACATTTTCAGCAAATAGTTTAAACTCCTCCTGAAATGTTTGTTACCTTTTCAGCAACTAGTTTAAACTCCTCCTGAAAGATTGGTTACCTTTTCAGCAACTAGCTTAAAGAAACTTTTTCACAGTTTTGCAACATAACGATTTTCAAAAATATTGTCATAGATTTAAAAAAAGAATATATACATTATGTTTAAACAAGCAAAATAATACTCATAACTAGTGAAAAATGTTGAAATGGTTCATTAAAGGATTATCATACTTCAAAATCAGTAAAATAATAAAATGTTTGCAAAGCTATACCTCAACAATTTTGAAAATATGTGTATTACTTGTATAGAATAAAAAATTTGCCTGTATATATAACAGCATGCATGGCGCAATGGTAACGTTCTAGCTTTTGCTCCCAAAGTTCCATTGATAGAATCCCGAGGAAGGCAATATTTTAAATCATCTTTTTTCTTGCTATTGTATTGAGTTAAGACTATTGTAAACAACAGTTACTGAACATATTTAATGAGATTTTTCAAAAATACAAAATCTGTGAACAAGTCCCTTTAAACTTCTCCTGAAATGCTAGTAACCTTTCCAGCTTTTTCTGAAAACTCGCTCCCAGATGTTAACCTATAAATTTCCATTCATAGACTATCACAAAGATCGTCACATACTCCTTTTTGGAAAATTACCTTCTTAAAAAATCATTATGCCATGTATGCTTTGTAACAAATTGACCAATGCAGGGTTTGGTGGTGATTTGCAGGCCTACACAAGTCAGTTCATCTCCCTGGTGATGTTTGGACTGATGATGTGTGATGACAGAATCTCAATGCAGGACAGACGCAAGGAGATTATCCAAGGGCTCAAGAAGTTGCCCGGTATGCAATAGCATGTTTAGATTTGTGTCACGTTCTGAGAAAACTGAACATAATGCTTATGCGTAAATTGTCATCTCAGATTAGCCTGTGCAGTCCGCACAGGCTAATCAGGGACAACAATTTCCGCTTTTATGGAATTTTTTGTTTAAATGATATCTCTTCTTAGCAAAAATCCAGTTTAGGCGGAAAATGTCGTCCCGGATTAGCCTGTGCGGACTGCACAGGCTAATCTGGGATGACAATTTACGCACAAGCATTTTTCCCAGTTTTCTCAGAACACGACACATTTGAGTTCAGAATTAAATGTCTTGCATGTTCATATGTATAGTTGTTTATCGTCATCTTAAAGACTTCCTTAACATTTTTAGCTCACCTGTCACAAAGTGACATGGTGAGCTTATGTGACCGTGTGATGTCCGGCGTCCGTCGTGCGTGCGTGCGTGTGTGCGTGCGTGCGTCAACAATTTGTTTGTGTAGACAGTAGAGGTCACAGTTTTCATCCAATCTTTATGAAATTTGGTCAGAATGTTTATCTTGATGAAATCTGGGTTGGGATTGTATTTGGGTCATNTTTTCCAACAGTGCGACTTATATAATGATTTCAGAACAAATCAAGGAAGTTCTGGCCATTGATGATGAGGTAAAAAAGCTTGCAGAGGAGATGTACCATCATAAGTCTCTACTGGTCATGGGCCGAGGCTACAACTATGCCACATGTCTTGAGGGCGCTCTGGTGGGTAGCTTAATAATGGTCTGATTTACCGTTTTGTGTTGTCATAGAAACCAGGAAATTTTAAGAAAAATTGAAGTGTAATAGTGTGCAAGCATTGAAAGAAAACTTAAGATGAAAATAAGTTCTCTGATTTTATTTTTATTTACTATTACTAGATGTATCTGACTGTAAGGCTTAATGTAAAAAAATAAAATAAAAAAATGTCTTTTATTTTTCATTTTTTTACTATATATTATCCAATTGAATGTCAGTAACTAATATGGTATGCATCTTATTTCTGCCCTCTTATCCTGATTTACCCCCAAAAGTTGATGTTATACATAGGGGAGATCACTGTTCTGAAATCAAAATATAAACGTTTTGCCCCTGTAAGTAATAAATTGTATCCACTGTGTAGAAAATCAAGGAGTTGACCTACATGCACTCTGAGGGAATCTTGGCCGGGGAGTTGAAGCATGGTCCCCTGGCCCTTGTGGACAAGGCCATGCCTGTGCTGTTCATTGTCACCAGGGATGGAGTGTACTCGGTAGGTGCCACACTCTCTCTATATGAGCCTGGTTATGGGAAAACTGGGCTTAATGTATGTGCGTAAAGTGTCGTCCGAGATTAGCATGTGCAGTCCATACAGGCTAATCAGGGACATCACTATCCGCCTTTATGGATTTAAAGGAAGTCTCTTCTAAACAAAAATCCAGTCTAGGTGGAAAGTGTCGTCCCTGATTAGCCTGTGCAGGCTGCGGCTAATTTGGGATGACACTTAATGCACATGCATTAAACCCTGTTTTCCCAGAGCAGGGCTTATATATTATATTACTTTAGTCAAAAAAATATACATGTTCGTAAATTTAAAGGGTGCTATCTTGTAAAGATATAAATGACAACGACGTTATAATAATTATCTTCTTCTGGTGAAAGTCGGAACTGTTCAGAGTACCATTGCTGAAAAGTGTATAATATTGTATTGTTTTGTTTGATTGAACTACTTCCAAATACTTTTGTGTTCATACTTTGTTTTTCTTTCTCTTCTACAGAAATGCATGAACGCTCTCCAACAAGTGAAAGCCCGACATGTAAGCTGTCCTTTTCTTTCTACAGGAATATTTTTATAATTGAACCTCCCTCTGGGAAATGGGAGCTTAATGCATGGGGCGACATGTATGCGCATGCATTAAGCCCCTGTTTTCACAGAGCGGGGTTCATTGTTATTAATAAATTAATGTTTTTGTAATTTGTTGTTACATAGACTTTATAAAAATTATCATATGTACTATTAAGAGATATATAATGACTTATCAAGATCATTTTCAACATGTCTGTATGTGAATTATTATATGAAAATCATTCATCAATGTAGAATATGATATGCTTTTAAATCATATGTATTCGTGGGCTTAAATTTTTGTTGTTTTTCCAAAAAAATCTTTTTCGTTGACACGTACATGTATATCTGTGGATAACTAATTTTTGGGGAAAAGAGATGAATTTCCGTCTTTCAATTTTGTGTGTATTTGTGTCAAATTCGTAAATCTGTGAACCTTTGAAATCAACTAAAATTAATGCCCCACTATTAATAATTATTTAACAGTACTTTATAAACACATTTGTATAAAAAGTTCTTTTAATGTATGTTAATGTTCATTGTTGTCATATTGTCATGTGATTTGTAAATAGGAAAATGTTTATGTTTTAGTTCATATGAATAGTTTATTGTTTATTGTAATATAGTTAAGATACATTAACCTGATACTTGTGAAATTATCCACTCAAATTGTTTCTGATATTTAGTTTGCTTTGTGCACATGCTTCTCAACTTAATGATATGGTCTTTGTTCAGAGTGAATGCCTTTCACATATTAAACTGGTCTGTGAAAAGTGTGCTTAATGCATGTGCCTAACGTGTCGACCCAGTTTAGCCTGTGCAAAAGCACAGAATTATAAGGGACAACACATTCCGCCTACACTGTATTTTCATTTAGAAGAGACCCCCTTCAAACAAAAATTCCTTAAAAGCGGAGTGTTATCCCTGATTAGCCTGTGTGGACTGCACAGGCAAATCTGGGACAACACTTCATGGGCATGTATTAAGCCCAGTTTTCCCAGAATGCGGGTAAAACTCACTCTAGATGCCACATTATTCATCTAATTTTGATGAAACTTGGTCAGAATGTTTGTCCCAACAATATATATAGGCAAAATTTAAATCTGGGTGATGTGCGTTTAAGAACTAAGTCACGGTGTCAAATCTGAGAAAAATCTTGTTACCACTTTGGAGCCAGATTTATTACTCAATCTTGGCAAAGTTTTAATGTGTGTCACATGCATCAAAAAAATATGTCACTCAGTCTGGTCTTATAATAACATTATAACCACTGTAGAAGCCACATTTATTACTTAATCTTGATGAAACTTTGGTTCAAATGTTAATATTGACAATATCTAGGTATAGTTTGAATCTGGGTTGCAGTCAATAACTAGGTCACTATGTCAAATCTTATCAAACCTGAACACCACTCATAAAGCTACATTTATGACTCAATCTAAATGATACTTGGTCAGGATGGTCATCTTGACACATCTAGGTCTATTTTAAAAGTTGGTCATGTGCACTAAGAAACAAGGTCACTTGGTCAGAAAAAAACACCACTTGTAAAGTGCCATTCGTGACTCAATCTTGATAAAACATGTTCCGAATATGGCAGAAAAGCGGGAAAATTTAGGTCGCCAGGTCAAGTCTTCAACAATTGGTGTACCTTGAACTCAGTTGTGTGCTTTTGGGCCATTATTGCCCCTTTTTATGCCCCCGGTAGGGTGGCATATAGCAGTTGAATTGTCAGACCGTCTGTCCGTCCGTTGTCCGAAAAATTTAGCGTTGGCCATAACTTTTGCAATATTAAAGATAGCAACTTCATATTTGGCATGCATGTGTATCTCATGGAGCTGCACATTTTGTGTGGTGAAAGGTCAAGGTCAATGTAATCCTTCAAGGTCAAAGGTAAAAAAACACAATCTAAGGGAAGTTATTCGCTTTAAAGGGAGATAATTTCTAAACCTGCCAAATGATATATGGACATTTTATTTCAAAGTGGCGCAGTAGGGGGCATTGTGTTTGTGACAAACACATCTCTTGTTTTTAGACATTTTTGAAAGCATATTTTGAAATCTTGTGTTCTCCTGTATTCTTCCTTCCAGTAATTAGGCATTGTTTGTACTATAATATTATGCAAACTATAGATTCTTTCTAGTTTGGGATCCCATTTCTTTACAATGTAGTGTTCTCTTAACCTAAAACTACATAAATTGTTACACATTATAATTTTCAGGTACCTACATGTCATGTTTCACTCTTATTATTTGTTTGCAGCATGGCATTTACTTGAGCTATAGTGCATTGTTATCAATTGGGAATGATAGTGCAAAAGCATGAAGCAATTGATAAAATCTTACGGCCAATTTAGTGGCTTTATATGAGGATTTCAACTGCCACTCTGTGCATGGCTCATAAAATGAAAGTTCATTGGTCATAAAACTAGATTTGTTTGTGTTATCCCTTTCCCGCTCAGAAGCAAAGTAAAAACGACTATTTGTAATCAGCATAAAACCAAAACAGCCTGCCAGTTACCCGCAGGCAGTTCAGGTTTTGTGCAGTTTCCTTCTAATAAGAATTGGAAATGAAGCCTTTATAACTAGAATCTATTTAGGAAATTCTTAAATTTTATTTGTATTTTCTAAGGGATTACAGATGAATCAAAATGAGCGGGAATGAGTTAATTGCTTATATAGATGTGTCTCTACAACAATAAGCATCCCTGTACAATAATATTGTTAGGTTAGAATGTGTTGTGCACCCCGTGTACATGCATGGTTGTTTGCTCTGTTCTAGGGTGAGCCTGTGATAATCTGTAATGTCGGCGACACAGACACAATGTCTCATGCGAACAGACATATCACTGTGCCGAATACAATCGATTGCCTACAAGGCATTCTTACTGTGATACCCATGCAACTGCTATCGTTGCACATTGCGACATTGAAAAAGTGTGATGTAAGAGGCAGTAAGAGGCAGCAGTATCTGCTAGTCTTTTAGAGGCTTTATATGAGCCTCGTTCTGGGAAAATGGTGCTAAATGCATGTGTGGTTAGTGTGGTCCCAGATTAGCCTGTGCAGTCTGCTCAGGATAATCCGGGATCACACTTTATGCCTAAACTGGACTTTTGTTAAGAAGGGACATCCTGTTAACCAAGAATACCATAATAGCAAAAAGTGTTGTCCCTGATACGCCTGTGCACACTGTACAGGCTTATATGGGACGACACTTTTCACACATGCATTAATCCCAGTTTTTCCAAAAAGAGGCAAATATGTAGTTTGTAGTGCTAATGAATAACCTAGATATGCGGTGTTGGCTTACAGTTTTCTCTGTCACCTGGTATAAGCACTCTCGATCCGAGTTAAAGATTTAGTCTACAACTGGCGTTTCTAGAACAGAGCTTTGTTTTTAATGGAATGAATTGCTTTTATTTATTACATTTAAAGGTTTTATGTAAAAAATTGCAGTTCTCATGTAAGGCAAAACTCATTAAATTTACTGACTTAATGTAGTGACGAATTAAATAATAACCGAAGCAAAACAAGTTTTAAATTGCTCACAATTAAGTCTTTTGTCCGTACCAGTTATTACTGGCAGAAGTTTTTTGCCCATTTTAATTATAGAAAAAAATATATTATAGCTTGAATAAGATCATTGTTATTAGTAACATGTGCCTGTGTATTGTCTGATGCTAGCAACATATGCTTAAACTTGCAACATATGCTTTAGCAATTATAGATTACACCGACTAGCAATTATAGATTATACCAGAAGCTACTGATAGTTATAAATAAGCCGCGCTGTGGGAAAACCAGGCTTAATACATGTGCTTGAAGTGTTGTCCCATATTAGCCTGTGCAGTCTGCACAGACTAATCAGGGACGACACTATCTGCCTACACAAGACTTCCATTTATAAGAGGTTTCCTTTAAACAAAAAATTAACTGGAAAATGTTGTCCTTGATTAGTCTGTGCAGACTTCACATGCTAACCTGGGCCTAAACTTTACCCACGTATGCATTAAGCCAAATTTTGCCTGAGACCGGCTCAAATGCGCTTATAAACCACACTGAAAGGTTTTTTTATAAGTGGGTCAACAAAAAGTTCATTCCACAACGCTTCCTTTTTACCATGAATAGTGCATCGAGGGATAAGTGAAAAGATACTTTTTCTATAACAGCCATAATGTATGAGTAACTGTGGTATTTGTGATAACAGTAGAAGCCTTGTTATCCATCCCCTTTCATCCTTCCATTTGTCTTGTCCTAGTCTCCTGTATTGATGTTGGTTGCAGCACTGACAATCTAGCAAGCCTAGCTTTGTTACGAGTACAGGCACTCTTGTTATATTACATTTGTGTTTCATTAAAAATAGTTGATTTTACCAAAAAAAATAAATCTTGCCCCTCTGCAAAGTGGTAGGGGTGACTATAAGAATGTCTTTTGTCCATTCGCCTGTCAGTCTGTCAGTAATACGTTTGTGTCCGCTCCATATCTCCTATACCCTTCGACAGATTTTCATGAAACTTGCCTTAAATGTTGAGGGTGTTGAGAGGATTTGCAGTAGGTATTAGTCAGTCATGCTCAAGGTTAAGGTGGAACTTTAAAGTCAAAGGTTTGAGCCTCCATTTTCTTGTCAGCTTATTATCTCCTTTACCTCCATTTTCCTGTCAAGGTGTTACTTCAAGGTCAAAGGCTCAATATTTCCTATACCCTTAAAAGGATTGTTATGAAACTTGGCTTAAATGTTTAGTTCATTGAGACAATGTGCAGAAGGCATGAGTCAGACAGCTGGCTCAAGGTTAAGGTCATACTTAAAGGTCAAAGGTCTGAGCCTGTATTTTCCATATCTCCCTTTGAGGGATTTCAATCAAACCTGGCCACAATGTTTGCCATTGGGCCTTTGTGAACAAGGCATGAATCAGTCGCTGGCTCAAAATCAAGGCCATCTAGGTTAAACAAAAATCTTGGCAGGGGATATATATGTCTCTTGGGCTGCATTGTCATATTTAAAAATATTGTAAATGTTGTAAAATCTCATTATATTTCTACTCTGAATTAATTTCATTTCCCAATTCTCCATGTGTGTTTACGTTGAGTTGCACATGATAATTATAATAAAGCAGAGCTGCCTTTATTCAGAACAAACATTCTTTTACTAACACATTTGTTTGCATCTGGATGAAGAAAAGCATGGACAGACCTAAAGGTAGAAGTAAGGTGACTGCAGGTCAAGCAGGTAAATTTGGCTGGTTTTCCAGTTAATCTGGCTGATTGTCCGGTAGATCTGACTGGTTGTCCGGTAAATCAAGCTGATTATCCGGTAAATCTGGCTGGTTTTCTAGACTGTGTCACTGATCTACTTTCTAGGGGGACCCCTATATAATATGTAACAAAGGAGATGAGGAGACCGCAAAGTACGCGTGTAAGACTGTGGAGGTCCCTAGCACGGTGGATTGCCTGCAAGGGGTCCTCACAGTGATCCCCATGCAACTCTTGTCCTTCCATATTGCCGTGCGCAAGGGATACGACGTAAGGCCTGATGGTTCAGTCATGTGACCTGTTACAATGCATGTACTATTTTATGCTTGCTATTGACCAATAGCGGTTTTTATGTCAAGTGGACACCTTTCAATTTTAAGATCAACATTTCACAGGTCTAGTCACAGCACTTATGATATGAAATTAGTTTTCTGCACTAGATCTAGAAATACATTTGACCACTAGTCATTGAATTTAGTATGATAGTTAATGGGGATGGAGGGAAGGTGATTATTAATGTTGAAGTCAATAGGCCAAAGGTCAAGGTCACTGGGGCTTGTGACAGGAAATTAGTTTCCGCACAATATCTAGAGCATGATTTGACCTAAGGTCATGCAAATTGGTATGATAGTTACTTGGAATGAAAGGAAGAAACCTAGCAATTTGAGGTCAACATGTCAAAGGTCGAGGTCACAGGGGCTTGTGACATGAAATTAGTTTCTGTACAGTATCTATAGAACATCGTGACCTGCAATCATGTGAATTGGTATACTGGTTACTTAAGAGGAAAGGAAGATTCCTATTGATATTGAGATCAACAGATCAGAAGTCAAGGTCACACTGACATGCAATATTAAAATGTCTCTGTACAATTGTGCATATTGACTCTAGGCTGCATTTTGGGTGTTTGGGGGGGGGGGGATTACATGTTTTACAAGCACATCTTGCTTTGTACAGGAGCTTAAAACGGTAGATACATTTTTTTAAGTTTGTGTCATTAACTGGTTTATATAAAAATACGTACATATATATATCTTTTCATTAATTATGTTTATTTTTTATGTGAAATGATTTAAAAGTTATTGTAGCAGGTCACATGTTAATGTTGTCCTTAATTATATTTTATTTTTTAGTTAATGTCACTTTATTTGTGTAACCATTTTATTTTGCACGAAATTCACTATTACTGCAAATTGATTTTTTCTTCAAGTGTTATTTATTATCACTTTCAAACTTGTGCAGATTTGTGAGGGAGCACACCATACTTTTAATTGCTTGCTATTTTGTCATCATTTGAACAATTTTGTCCTCTACATTTTAAAGAATAAATTACATTAATTATTATTTAAACATTGCAAGATACCATATTTGAAACATTTCATCAATAGAATGCAGATCATTTGAAAGCCATCATAATTTTTTCTAACTTTGATCTGACATTGTGAACAAATGTATATTTCATTATGAATTAAGTATTATTAAATTTGTTTTGAGGCGTGCTCTGGGAAAACTGGACTTAATGCATGTGCTTATAGTATTGTCTCATAAAATCCTTGCAGTCAGCAGGATTATCAGGGAAGACATTTTTGGCCTTAACTTGATTTTTGTTTAAAAGTGACTTCCTTGAAACAAAAATTTCCATGAAATCGGAAAGAGTTTTCCCTGATTAGGCTCTGTGGCCTGCACAGGCTTATCTGGGACAATACTTTACACACATGCATTAAGCCCCATTTTCTCAGAGCGCGACTCATATTATATTAACCTGTCTCTTCCTTGCAATATCCTGTGCATGCTTTTTATTAGAGGTGATGGAATTTGTTGTGGGATTAATAAGAACAACAGGGAAGTTATTTATTTTGTTTGTCTTAGGTGGTTGGCTGGCTGTTGATAAAAAGCTTAAAGCTCTTTACTGATTTCAGTATTTTAATATAAGTATAAGTAATTATAAATATAATGAACAAATAAACTGAGATGCATTTTTAATTCTTCTTGCTGTTGTTATTTAAATTTCAACAACCGTAAATAATTACACATGTATAGCTGTTGCGTCTTTTCCTTTATATTTAATTCTTGTTTATGCATCCTGGCTTTAGTTGATTGTTCTGTCTGGTACAACTCTTTGTTACTTTACACAGTTTGATACCCATTTGTTGCTTATGACCCTTACATACCAACCCATATCATCCAAACTTTTAGTTTGACCTTGTATATAAAATGGGCTATACAGCACCAGCCAGGGGCATCTATGATTTCAACCTCATTTTCGTGTTTTCATAATTTATTTGCTCACCTGAGCACAACGTGCTAATGGTGAGCTTTTATGATCAGCTTTTTTCCGTCGTCAGTTGTCAACATTTACCTTTGTAACACTCTTGATGACACAGTTATTGTCAAATATTCATGAAACTTGGTCAGAACATTTATGCTATTGTTATCGTGGCTTTGTTTGAAACTGTGTTATGTGGAAATAAAACTAGGTAACTTGGTCAAATTAAAGAAAAAGCTTGCTCACACTCTAGAAGTCACATTCTTAGTCTAATTTTCATTAATCTTGGTAAGAAAATGTGTTCTAACGGTTACAATCTTGGCTGAGTTTGAAAATAGGTCTGGTCCATTGAAAAACATTGCAACCAGGGGAAGAGGCAGTTTTTCTAATATGGCTATAGCAAAACATTGTGAATACTATGGAAGTCATAATTTCAGTGCAATCTTCATAAAACTTTCTCAGACCAATTGTTAAAAAAATGTCTCTGCAGAGTTCAAAAATTGGTTTGGTCCAACAAAAATCATGGTTGCAAGGGGGCAGGACAATTTTTCTTATATTGCTATAGTGAAATTTTGTTATCTTTCTAGAAGTCACATTTTTTCGTCTAATCATCATGAGCCATAGTCAGAAAATAAGTTTTAGAAATAGATTTAAAATAATTAATATAATATTGCAAAAGCTTCTCAGAACAGTTCAATCCCTTCAGGGTCTCAGGTGAGTGACCTAGGGCCTTTGGCCCTCTTGTTTTATTTTTATGTCCCCACAGAGTGGGAGGTATAAAGCATTTCACTTGTCCGTCCTTATGTATGTCCCAAAGCTTGTGTTTTGAACTCCTATAACTACTGGTTGGATCGGTGTTTTGGCAGAATTATGGCCCTTTGTCTGTTTTCCACTATAGAATATATAGGTCTAAAACTGTGTGTGTTCAACTCCCCTAAGCTTGGCCGTTTTTGCTCAAACTTTCACAGCTTAATTAAAGGTATAGATGATATATATGTAAGAATTTTGACTGAGATCAGTTTTAGCGCTTTGTCTTTTTGTCCGCTGTAGAATATATATTGGATTTGTAAAATCATGCGTTGTGGGGACATAAGTGTCTGAGAAACATTTCTAGTTAAAGTTAATTTATATAATCTTATCTTTTTAATTTTTGAATTATTTTAAAACGTATTTTATCAACTTTTAAACATTTGTTTCCTATATGTAACCATGTCCACAAGGGCCTCTTGAGAAAGCCTTGCAGGTGTTATTTTCTATCATTTAAATTGTCACTGCTGTTATTTCATCATAATCAGAATACTCACACTATTGGTGTCACTTTGTAGGTGGATTGTCCAAGAAACCTAGCAAAGAGTGTCACCGTGGCTTAAGCATCTGGGGCCTCCGCAGTGTAAGGTGAATTTATCTGTGTGAGTGACCACCCATCCCTTTTTCTGAGAAAACTGGGCAAAATGCATGTGAGTAAAGTGTCGTCCCAGATCAGCCTGTGCAGTCCGCACAGGCTAATCAGGGACGACACTTTCCGCCTAAACTGGATTTTCGCTGAGAAGAGACATCATTTAAACGAAAAATTCCATAAAAGCGGAAAATGTCGTCCCTGATTAACCTGTGCAGACTGCACAGGCTAATCTTGGATGACAATTTACGCACAAGCATTATGCCCAGTTTTCTCAGTACGCGACACATATTATTTGATATTAATGGATCAATCAATTAATGTGCTTTGATATGCAACACATTTTAAGTGGTCTTGCAGTGTGGGGCCCAGCTCTAGGATCTTTGCTAGGTTTCATTATTTGAGAGTTGCTCTGGGAAAATGGGGCTAAATGCATGTGTGTAAATTGTTGTCCCAGATTAGCCAGTGCAATCAGGGACAACACTTTCCCTCCAAACTAGATTATCGCTATGAAGAGACTTCATTTACATGGAAAATACCATTCAAGCGGAAAGTGTTGTCCCCAATTAGCCTGTGCAGTCTGCAAAGGCTAATCAGGGTCTACACTTTTTGCACATATTTTAAGCCCCATTTTCCCAGAGCGTGGCTCATTCGTATTACAGTGTTCATGCTTCTTAACATAATAATAATGTTACTGATGTTACACAGTTTATAACACTCTTATTTGAAATAAATTTACCATAGTAGGGATTGCATTTCATTAAAAACTAAACTTGAAATGTTCACTTTACTAACTGTTATTTGAAAAAGCAACACCAAACCCAGACATGATAGTAAAGATAAAAATCTTTACCTTATTAACAAAAAAGAATACAGTAATTAGTTATCAGTTATTAATACAGTTAGCATGCCTACCTTAGTTATGCAAAAAAATACTTACCATATTGTACAAAAGGCACTGTCACCTCATTTATGCAAAAGTATTTTGCCTTATGTGTGAAACTTTGATACAAAAAGCACTATTATAAAAAACTTGGCTTGCTTTGCATACTGACACATTATTTTATAAATGGAAGGTATATTCAGCAATACTTTTTCAGCACATTCCATTTCAACATTCTTGATGTGTTTCTGTTGTAATTTTATTACTATCAATAAGTTTCATAATATTAAATACTTTTCACCTCACACGCTCATGATAAGCTTTTGTGATCTCCTATTGTCCGTCCTTTGCTATCTGTTGTGTGCCGTCTGCATTCACCTTGTGAACACTCTAGAGGCCACATTGTTCATGAAACTTGGACAGAATATTGTTCCTAATGATATATCTGTCTAGTAGGAAACTGGGTTATGTGTGGGGAATTTTTTTTTAATTGGGTCATATTTAAAAAAGGCTTGTGGTCACTCGAGAAATCAAATGATAAAATTGAGTTATAATGATATATGAGCTTAGTTTGAAAATGGTTTTCCCGCCAGTGGGGGGGGGGGACAATTTGCTTATAAGCTCACATGAACATAGAATGTGCCTAGTCAGCTTTTGTGATGGCCTTTTGTCCATCGTTTATTGTGCGTTATCAACATTTGCCTTGTGAACACTCTACAGGCCACATTTATTTCCAATCTTCATTAAATTTGGTCAAAACATTTGTCCTAATGATTTTGTGACTGAGTTCGAAACTGGGTCAAGTGGGGTGAATAACTAGGTAATTTTCTGAAATTTAAGAAAAAGCTTGCGATAATTAGCAACATTTTTTCCAATCTTCATGAAACTTGATGAGAATATTTATCCCAATGATTTCTCAGATGTGTTCAAACTGGGTCAACTGGGGTCAAAAACTAGGTAGTTTGGTTGAATTAAAGAACATAATCATGTGCCTTTATGATACTTGCTCTGATCATTTGTACTATTAATTTCTCCAATGAGTGAGATAGGTTTCCTGTGCATTGAAAGACATGGCGGGGCAGTTTATCTTATGTGGCAATAGTAAAACCTTTTTAACGCTCGAGTAGATTTGACCAACTCATCATGAAGCTTGCTTAAAACATGAAAAATGTGTACATGTCTGTGCAAAGTTGGGAAATGGTAATGGTTTGGTTAAAAAAAGGTTGCCATGTGTTGTGGCATTTTTCCAGATAATTTTGATTTCAACTCGGA
>VMBQ01003227.1:92174-111114 GCA_007657795.1 Dreissena rostriformis
ATACAAAATGTATATACCAATGACTTAATGTTTGAAGTAAAATGTTTGCTCTTGCAGATTTTCCTTTGCTTAAGCGGAATAACAATTTTGTTTATGATTTGTTATATTTTGCTTAGGTATCATTTATTCTGATTATTTTTTTTTTTGGCTTATTCATTAAACAGAACCTTTTGAATAAATGTTTTGCTTGCCATTCATCTGTTTTGGTCAGTTCAATATAGTAACTTTTCTGAAGCGTTTAGAAGCTATTTTGTCATAATTGACATTTCGTATTGTCATACAAGTAATTTGATTATATGCATGCGTAGAATTAGCATTGGGGTGATTTAACATATATTTATTTCATCATTATACATATTCCTTATTAAACATGAAATGTGTTTACAACTAAAATTAATAAATATCTTGGGTTGAAACAGTTGTGTTGTTTTTTCGTCATTTATGAAACAAAAAAATACATGAAATAGTTATTTCATGTAGGCGATTGATACAATTGTCCAAATGTGAAGAAGGCACGTGTCTTGGTAACATAAATCACCTCTTATTAACATGGTTTACTAATAATTGTGCATGGTCCATCATTCTTAAGTTTTAACAAAATTTTGCATTCACTGAACAAACCAATGCAGGATGGCATTACTGTTGATTGCTGGATAAATATCTCGTAATTGCCAGCTGTTAAAATCGGTTGGAGGAGATAACACATGGGACTGTAGATGTAATGTTTTGAGGGTTGATAGTGAAACAATAGTTCTAATAGATGTATCAATTCTTTCAGTGAGGGTTGATAGTGAAACAATAGTTCTAATAGATGTATCAATGCTTTCATTGAGGGTTGATTCTTAAACAAGAGTTCTTATAGAAGCATCAATGCTTTTATGGAGGGTTGATAGTGAAACAACAGTTCTAATCGATGCATCAATTCTTTAATTGAGGGTTGATAGTAAAACAATACTTCTAATAGATGCATCAATTCTTTCATTGAGGGTTGATAGTGAAACAACAGTTCTAACAGATGCATCAATTATTTTATTGAGGGTTGATAGTGAAACAACAGTTCTAAAAGATGTATCAATTCTTTCATTGAGGGTTGATGGTGAAACAACAGTTCTAATAGATGTTATCAATTCTTTCATTGAGGGTTGATAGTGAAACAACAGTTCTAATAGATGCATCAATTCTTTTATTGAGGGTTGATAGTTAAACAATAGCTCTAATAGATACATCAATTCTTTCATTGAGGGTCGATTGTGAAACAATAGTTCTAATAGCTGCATCAATTCTTTCATTGAGGGTTGATAGTGAAACAATAGTTCTAATGGATGCATCTATTCTTTCATTGAGGGTTGATTGTGAAACAATAGTTCTAATAGATGCATCAATGCTTTCATTGAGGGTTGATAGTGAAACCATAGTTCTAATAGAAGCATCAATGCTTTCATCGAGGGTCGACTGTGAAACAATAGTTCTAATAGCTGCATCAATTCTTTCATTGAGGGTTGATTGTGAAACAATAAATCTAATAGATGCATCAATTCTTTCATTTAGGGTTGGTTGGAGGAGATAACACATGGGACTGTAGATGTAAATAGTTTTAAAAGATGTATCAATTCTTTCATTGAGGGTTGATAGTGAAACAACAGTTCTAATAGATGTTATCAATTCTTTCATTGATGGTTGATAGTAAAACAACAGTTCTAATATATGCATCAATTCTTTCATTGAGGGTTGATAGTAAAACAATAGCTCTAATAGATGCATCAATGCTTTCATTGAGGGTGGATTGTGAAACAATAGTTCTAAAAGATGCATCAATTCTTTCATTGAGGGTTGATTGTGAAACAATAAATCTAATAGATGCATCAATTCTTTCATTTAGGGTTGATAGTGAAACAAAAGTTCTAATAGATGCCTCAATTCTTTCATTTAGGGTTGATAGTGAAACAATATAAAAGATGCATTAATTCTTTCATTGAGGGTCGATTGTGAAACAATAGTTCTAATAGATGCATCCATTCTCTCATTGAGGGTTGATAGTGAAACAATAGTTCTAATAGATACATCAATGCTTTCATTGAGGGTTGATAGTGGAAACATAGTTCTAATAGATACATCAATGCTTTCATTGAGGGTTGATAGTGAAACAATAGTTCTAATAGATGCATCAATGCTTTCATTGAGGGTTGAAAGTGAAACAATAGTTCTAATAGATGCATCAATGCCTTCACTGAGGGTGGATTGTGAAACAATAGTTCTAATAGATACATCAATGCTTTCATTGAGGGTGGATTGTGAAACAATAGTTCTAATAGATGCATCAATGCTTTTATTGAGAGTTGATACTGAAACAATAAATCTAATAGATACATCAATGCTTTAATTGAGAATGGATTGTGAAACAATAGTTCTAATAGATGCATCAATGCTTTCATTGAGGGTTGATAGTGAAACAATAGTTCTAATAGATGCATCAATGCTTTCATTGAGGGTGGATTGTGAAACAATAGTTCTAATATATTCATCAATGCTTTCATTGAGGGTGGATTGTGAAACAATAGTTCTAATAGATACATCAATGCTTTCATTAAGGGTGGATTGTGAAACAATAGTTCTAATAGATACATCAACTCTTTCATTGAGGGTGGATTGTGAAACACTAGTTCTAATAGATACATCAATTCTTTCATCGAGGGCGGATTGTGAAACAATAGTTGTAATAGATACATCAATTCTTTCATTGAGGGTTGATAGTGAAACAATAGTTCTAATAAAAGCATCAATGCTTTCATTGAGGGTTGATAGCGAAACAATAGTTCTAATAGATACATGTACATCAAATCTTTCATTGAGGGTTGATTGTGAAACAATAGTTGTTATAGATGCATCAATGAGTTCATTGAGCGTTGATTGTGAAACCATAGTTCTAATAGATGCATCAATGCTTTCATTGAGGGTTGATAGTGAAACAATAGTTCTAATAGAAGCATCAATGCTTTCATTGAGGGTTGATAGCGAAACACTAGTTCTAATAGATACATCAATTCTTTCATTGAGGGTGGATTGTGAAACAATAGTTGTAATAGATGCATCAATGCGTTCATCGAGGGTTGAATGTGAAACAATAGTTGTAATAGATGCATCAATGCTTTCATTGAGGGTTGATTGTGAAACAATAGTTCTAATAGAAGCATCAATGCTTTCATTGAGGCTGGATTGTGAAACAATAGTTCTAATAGATGTATCAATGCTTTCATTGAGGGTGGATTGTGAAACAACAGTTCTAATAGATGCATCAATGCTTTCATTGAGGGTTGATAGTGAAACAATAGTTCTAATGGATGCATCAATTCTTTCATTGAGGGTTGATTGTGGAACAATAGTTCTAATAGATACATCAATGCTTTCATTGAGGGTGGATAGTGAAACAAAAGTTCTAATAGATGCATCAATGCGTTCATTGAGGGTGGATAGTGAAACAATAGTTCTAATAGATTCATAAATGCTTTCATTGAGGGTTGATAGTGAAACAATAGTTCCAATAGATGCATCAATGCGTTCATTGAGTGTTGATAGTGAAACAATAGTTCTAATAGATACATCAATGCTTTCATTGAGGGTTGATAGTGAAACAATAGTTCTAATAGATGCATCAATGCGTTCATTGAGGGTTGATTGTGAAACAATAGTTCTAATAGATGCATCAATGCTTTGATTGAGGGTTGATTGTGAAACAATAGTTCTAATAGATGCATCAATGCTTTCATTGAGGGTGGATTGTGAAACAATAGCTCTAATAGATGCATCAATGCTTTCATTGAGGGTTGATAGTAAAACAATAGTTCTAATAGATGCATCAATGCTTTCATTGAGGGTTGATAGCAAAACAATAGTTCTAATAGAAGCGTAAATTCTTTCATTGAGGGTTGATAGTGAAACAATAGTTCTAATAGATGCACAAATGCTTTAATTGAGGGTTGATTGTGAAACGATAGTTCTAATAGATGCACAAATGCTTTCATAGAGGGTTGATTGTGAAACATTAATTCTCATAGATGCACAAAGGCTTTAATTGAGGGTTGATTGTGAAACGATAGTTCTAATAAATACATATTTTTTTTCATTGAGGGTTGATTGTGAAACATTAGTTCTAATAGATGCATCAATGCTTTCATTGAGGGTTGATGGTAAAACAAAATTTCAACAACGGTTAATAATTACACATGTATAGCTGTTGCGTCTTTTCCTTTATATTTTAATTCTTGTTAACGCCCCCTGGCTTTTATTGATTGTTCTGCCTAGTACAACTCTTTGATACTTTAAACAGTGTGATACCCATTTGTTGCGTATGACCCTTCCATACCCACCCATATCATCCAAACTTTTAGTGTCACCTTGTCTATGACATGGGCTATACAGCACCAGCCAGGGGCATCTATGATTTCAACCTCATTTTCGTGTTTTCATAATTTATTTGCTCACCTGAGCACAACGTGCTAATGGTGAGCTTTTATGATCAGCTTTTTTCCGTCGTCACTCGTCAACATTTACCTTTGTAACACTCTTGATGCCACGGTTATTGTCAAATATTCATGAAACTTGGTCAGAACATTTATGCTAGTGTTATCGTGGCTTTGTTTAAAACTGTGTTATGTGGAAATAAAACTAGGTAACTTGCTCAAATTAAAGAAAAAGCTTGTTCACACTCTAGAAGTCACATTCTTAGTCTAATTTTCATTAAATTTGGTAAGAAAATGTGTTCTAACGGTTACAATCTTGGCTGAGTTTGAAAATAGGTCCAGTCCATTGAAAAACATTGCAACCAGGGGAAAAGGCAGTTTTTCTTATATGGCTATAGCAAAACATTGTGAATACTATGGAAGTCATAATTTCAGTGCAATCTTTATAAAAAAAAATCAGAGCAATTGTTCAAAAAATGTCTCTGCAGAGTTCAAAAATTGGTTCGGTCCAACAAAAATCATGGTTGCAAGGGGGCAGGACAATTTTTCTTATATTGCTATAGTGAAATTTTGTTATCTTTCTAGGACTAGAAGTCACATTTTTTTGTCTAATCATCATGAGCTATAGTCAGAAAATAAGTTTTAGAAATAGATTTAAAATAATTAATAAAATATTGCAAAAGCTGCTCAGAACAGTTCAATTCCTTCGGGTCTCAGGTGAGTGACCTAGGGCCTGTGGCCATCTTGTTTTATTTGTATGCCCCCACAGACTGGGAGGCTTACAGCATTTCACTTGTCCGTCCTTATGTGTGTCCCAAAGCTTGTGTTTTGAACTCCTATAACTACTGGTTGGATCGGTGTTTTGGCAGAATTATGGCCCTTTGTCTGTTTTCCACTATAGAATATATAGGTCTAAAACTGTGTGTGTTCAACTCCCCTAAGCTTGGCCGTTTTTGCTCAAACTTTCACAGCTTAATTAAAGGTATAGATGATATATATGTAAGAATTTTGACTGAGATCAGTTTTAGCGCTTTGTCTTTTTGTCCGCTGTAGAATATATATTGGATTTGTAAAATCATGCGTTGTGGGGACATAAGTGTCTGAGAAACATTTCTAGTTAAAGTTAATTTATAATCTTATCTTTTTAATTTTTGAATTATTTTAAAACGTATTTTATCAACTTTTAAACAATTGTTTCCTATATGTAACCTTGTCCACAAGGCCCCTTGAGAAAGCCTTGCAGGTGTTATTTTCTATCATTTAAATTGTCACTGCTGTTATTTCATCATAATCAGAATACTCACACTATTGGTGTCACTTTGTAGGTGGATTGTCCAAGAAACCTAGCAAAGAGTGTCACCGTGGCTTAAGCATCTGGGGCCTCCGCAGTGTAAGGTGAATTTATCTGTGTGAGTGACCACCCATCCCTTTTTTTCATTCACTGGTTAATGAATCAAAAGATTTGTGCTCTTTATGTGTGTTGAACCTTTACACGCATTGGAATTTTTTGTATCAGTTATTCTTCACAAAAATATTTTGTGTTAAATTTATTAGATATCAAAAACATTTTTCAAGGAATTATTTTTAAGGCGTAGGAGGCATTAAGCATTGCACTTACCTGTCTGTACATACGTTCCGACGATTTAAACTCCTTATATCTTGACGGATATTTCTTCAACTGTCCCAACTGAATCTGTAGATGATTGTTATGGAAAGAAGTGGGACTGCTACCAATTTTGGCCTCATGGCTATTTGTCCGCTGAATATAGAGGATTTTTTGTGTCCAAACATGTTTTCAGGGGGCATCAGTGTCTGTGACACATTTCAAGTTATTTCTAATTAAAAAAAGAAATATAAAGCTGAAATCAGTGATATCGAAATTATGAGCTTCTTAAAACATGTGTACAGGGAAACTCAGGTTTGTATATGGGGAACTTTGGCAACTTGCTAGTATAAACAGGAGTACACATTCATAATATTAATTGAAAGAAATCTCTTGGTTCATAACATTATATAGGGTATGATTAAGGATAAATTTCAAAAGCATGTTAAAACAATATCATGTATTCAGTTAATCCGTATTCACCATTGTGCCAGTAAGGTTTATCATAGATCCAAGGTTACGTCGTCTGGGATGGGGTTAAGCTCTTCATTTCTTGTGGTCCCAGTAAAGAATAACCAAACCTAAAGCTTCTAAACACAAGTGGATTATTAATATATGTGTCGCGTTCTGAGAAAACTGGGCAGACTGCACAGGCTAATCTTGGATGACAATTTACGCACAAGCATTATGCCCAGTTTTCTCAGTACGCGACACATATTATTTAATATTAATGGATCAATCAATTAATGTGCTTTGATATGCAACACATTTTAAGTGGTCTTGCAGTGTGGGGCCCAGCACTAGGATCTTTGCTAGGTTTCATTATTTTAGAGTTGCTCTGGGAAAATGGGGCTATTAAATGCATGTGTGTAAATTGTTGTCCCAGATTAGCCAGTGCAATCAGGGACAACACTTTCCCTCCAAACTAGATTATCGCTATGAAGAGACTTCATTTACATGGAAAATACCATTCAAGCGGAAAGTATTGTCCCCAATTAGCCTGTGCAGTCTGCAAAGGCTAATCAGGGACTACACTTTTTGCACATATTTTAAGCCCCATTTTCCCAGAGCGTGGCTCATTCGTATTACAGTGTTCATGCTTCTTAACATAATAATAATGTTACTGATGTTACACAGTTTATAACACTCTTATTTGAAATAAATTTACCATAATAGGGATTGCATTTCATTAAAAACTAAACTTGAAATGTTCACTTTACTAACTGTTATTTGAAAAAGCAACACCAAACCCAGACATGATAGTAAAGATAAAAATCTTTACCTTATTAACAAAAAAGAATACAGTAATTAGTTATCAGTTATTAATACAGTTAGCATGCCTACCTTAGTTATGCAAAAAAATACTTACCATATTGTACAAAAGGCACTGTCACCTCATTTATGCAAAAGTATTTTGCCTTATGTGTGAAACTTTGATACAAAAAGCACTATTATAAAAAACTTGGCTTGCTTTGCATACTGACACATTATTTTATAAATGGAAGGTATATTCAGCAATACTTTTTCAGCACATTCCATTTCAACATTCTTGATGTGTTTCTGTTGTAATTTTATTACTATCAATAAGTTTCATAATATTAAATACTTTTCACCTCACACGCTCATGATAAGCTTTTGTGATCTCCTATTGTCCGTCCTTTGCTATCTGTTGTGTGCCGTCTGCATTCACCTTGTGAACACTCTAGAGGCCACATTGTTCATGAAACTTGGACAGAATATTGTTCCTAATGATATATCTGTCTAGTAGGAAACTGGGTTATGTGTGGGGAATTTTTTTTTAATTGGGTCATATTTAAAAAAGGCTTGTGGTCACTCGAGAAATCAAATGATAAAATTGAGTTATAATGATATATGAGCTTAGTTTGAAAATGGTTTTCCCGCCAGTGGGGGGGGGGGACAATTTGCTTATAAGCTCACATGAACATAGAATGTGCCTAGTCAGCTTTTGTGATGGCCTTTTGTCCATCGTTTATTGTGCGTTATCAACATTTGCCTTGTGAACACTCTACAGGCCACATTTATTTCCAATCTTCATTAAATTTGGTCAAAACATTTGTCCTAATGATTTTGTGACTGAGTTCGAAACTGGGTCAAGTGGGGTGAATAACTAGGTAATTTTCTGAAATTTAAGAAAAAGCTTGCGATAATTAGCAACATTTTTTCCAATCTTCATGAAACTTGATGAGAATATTTATCCCAATGATTTCTCAGATGTGTTCAAACTGGGTCAACTGGGGTCAAAAACTAGGTAGTTTGGTTGAATTAAAGAACATAATCATGTGCCTTTATGATACTTGCTCTGATCATTTGTACTATTAATTTCTCCAATGAGTGAGATAGGTTTCCTGTGCATTGAAAGACATGGCGGGGCAGTTTATCTTATGTGGCAATAGTAAAACCTTTTTAACGCTCGAGTAGATTTGACCAACTCATCATGAAGCTTGCTTAAAACATGAAAAATGTGTACATGTCTGTGCAAAGTTGGGAAATGGTAATGGTTTGGTTAAAAAAAGGTTGCCATGTGTTGTGGCATTTTTCCAGATAATTTTGATTTCAACCCTGTGAGCACTACTTGCTCAGAACAGTCAAGTTCCTAGGGGTCCCAGGTGAGCCCCTTAAGGCCTTTTGTCCCATTTTTAGCTCACCTTAGCGCATCATGCTAATGGTTAGCCTTTGATATCAACGTTTGTCCATAGTGCAGTGTGCTTAATGCAACATTTTTATTCACCAAAGTTCCTTTGGGTCTCAGGTGAGCGCCTAATTGTCTTTGGCCCTTTTGTTTGAATTTAGTAGGGTTTGTTACATATATATATAGTAGTATTTTGCTTTAATTTTTAATGAATGGTGTTAGTGAGTCATGCTAAACTACCAAATGAACACCAATCTGTAACATGCAATAGTTTATGTATGAGTTTACAAGTGTCTTGCAGCTGCAAGCTAATGCTGCTTTAAATGTTTTTAGAACATAACAAATCTTTATTCTAGAACATGTAATATTAGAAAAGAATACATGTAAAAGACATGACATGCACAAGACCTTTTTTTTATTCCTTAAACAAACGGGCTCCCATTAAACTTGAGTTCTTTTCATAACAAGCTCAAAGAAACTTTTGTGTAGTTCCTTATAATCATAAAATAATAATACATTTTTGTTTCAGGTTGACCAGCCAAGAGCCTTGCAAAAAGTGCATGACAACTAGTTGTCATGGTTACATCACCTTGGGACCAAGTGGTGCCTATCATCATGGCTTGCCTTGTTACCTTAGCACTGGTTGCTAAGCATGTTGTGATCAACGACAATATGGGTGTATATCATGTTAATATATATATATATTTATGAACATAAATTAGTGTTGTATACTTTGCATCACATGCTTTTGAGGTACAATCATGGGATTTGTTTAGCTCACCTGAGCACCACGTGCTCATGGTGAGCTTTGGTGATCGCCTTATTTCTGTTGTTGGTAGTTTGTCATCAACATTTACCTTGTGAACACTCCAGAGGCCATATTTATTTCCAATCTTCATGAAACTTGGTCAGAACATTGTATAAATTTTGTCTTAAGGATTTCCTGGCCGAGTTTAAAACTGGGTTGCGTAAGGTCAAAAACTAGGTCACAAGGTTAAATCCAAGAGAAGTTTGTTAACACTATAGAAGTCACATTTATAGTTCCATCTTCATGACACTTGGTCAGAATATTAATTAATTTTGTACTAATGATGTTGTAAATTAGTTTAAAAATTGTTCCGATTCGCTAAAAAACATGGCTCCAGGGAGCGGGGCAGTTTTCCCTATATGGCTATACCATTAGTAAAATCTTGTTGACACTGGAGAAATCACATTTTTAGTCCAATCTTCATGAAATGTTTTCAGAACATTTATTCCAATTATAATTTAAATGATCATTAGTTTGTAGTAATAATGTGCATAGGAATGGAATATTTATGTTTCATAAACTACTTTTATTCTTCTGAAGTTCACCTCAGAATAGTTGAGTTCCGTTGGGTCTCAGGTGAGTGACCAAGGGCACATGGCCCTCATGTTTTTCATGAATGATCAATTATAATATACCATTTTAGTAGACATGTTTATCATTTGTCATAATGACTATTAAAATATATTTTGTTCAGTCACATGTTGCTCAAAACTGTTTTATTAAAGAAAACGAATGCAAATTCATAGTTAATTATTGTATCATGTAGACAATCTACATACAAGAGGGGATGATCGAGCTCTAATATTAAAAAAAAATGTGATGTTGCCAGTAAACAATAGTTTAACAGGGTTAGGTTATACAGACTTTTAACAAAGATTTTATAAACCTGGTATGTTAGGATATTTTAAGTTTTTGTTTTGTTAGTGAAAACATACATTATTATTGACAAACCGGTATTTTTTGTTTGAGGGAAAAATTGTCAGTTGGTGAATATGTAATGATTTTATGTTAATTATACAAAAGACTGTTTTGTATTAGTTAATGCTGTATGTCATAAGTAGATAGACATTTATAGTTGTAGCTCTATTACTTAAGTTGCTCATATTTAATTTTTAATTACCGAAATCGTTGCAGGTTAAGTTTAAAGAGCCTTGAAAATTACAGTATTTCAGTAAAAAGTAGTGTTAATAGCAAAGTGTGTTACACAATGTTATCTTTACAGACGGACTGTCATCCCATGTTTATAGGTTCATTTGTGTATCTTTTTTACCTACACACATAAATGACATTAATACAAACTGTTTAATTTTATCCTAAAATGCATATGTAGATCATTCTGCTAATACAAAATCATAAATTGAGGCATAAAAGACTTTCATAAGAATATGTTAGATCATTTAAGAATTTAAAAATTACCCCTGAATGTGCTTGTATCCAACATTTTGGAATCATTGCAAAAGAAGATTGTGTTGACAATGTATCTAAATGAGCTGGTTTCTGGAGAAAAAAAAACATGCTAAACGCATGAGCGTTAAGTGTCATCCTAGACAGATTTTCGTTAAGACTATATGGAAAAGAGATTCCATATTAGCCAAAAGTGTCATCCATTATTAGCCTGTGCGGACTGCACAGGTTTATTTGGGACGATACTTAATGCAAATGGATTTGTCCCGAGTTTTCAGAGACCGACTAAAATAGTTTCAGCATTTGTAAAATCTCACATCCAAAATTCTCATACTAAGAAATCTCACATTGTGAAATCTCAGCCCAAAATTTGTGTTCATTTCTGTTGAGTTTTTTGTGTGTGTATGAAGTTTGAACAGACATTTACCCTTTAAACAATATTTTGAGGGTTGAGTTTGAAATGGTTGTATTTGGTACAGAAATGTTCAGCAGACATGACTGTTTCATACTTAGTCCTTCCTACACATGGAGCATTTAGGGGACCAATTCACTTCAGAAATAAACATTTTTATGTTGCTGGTAGAAACTGAAATTTTCTTGCTGTATTAAGTGCATTGCAAAACCTGTCAACATATTATATAATATACATTAAGAAGTAAACTACATTTTGGAAAATGAGGTTGGTTGAAAATGCAGTGTTACTGTATTAACATGTATGATAAAAGGGTTTTGGTTTCACAATGACTGTGTCCTGTTGTTATTAAAATTTGATCGCTAAAACTCGAAGGATGTTCACATATTATACAAAATGTATATACCAATGACTTAATGTTTGAAGTAAAATGTTTGCTTTTGCAGATTTTCCTTTGCTTAAGCGGAATAACAATTTTGTTTATGATTTGTTATATTTTGCTTAGGTATCATTTATTCTGATTATGTTTTTTTTTTTGGCTTATTCATTAAACAGAACCTTTTGAATAAATGTTTTGCTTGCCATTCATCTGTTTTGGTCAGTTCAATATAGTAACTTTTCTGAAGCGTTTAGAAGCTATTTTGTCATAATTGACATTTCGTATTGTCATACAAGTAATTTGATTATATGCATGCGTAGAATTAGCATTGGGGTGATTTAACATATATTTATTTCATCATTATACATATTCCTTATTAAACATGAAATGTGTTTACAACTAAAATTAATAAATATCTTGGGTTTAAACAGTTGTGTTGTTTTTTCGTCATTTATGAAACAAAAATAATACATGAAATAGTTATTTCATGTAGGCGATGAAATAGTTATTTCATGTAGGCGATTGATCCAATTGTCCAAATGTGAAGAAGGCACGTGTCTTGGTAACATAAATCACTTCTTATTAACATGGTTTACTAATAATTGTGCATGGTCCATCATTCTGAAGTTTTAACAAAATTTTGCATTCACCGAACAAACCAATGCAGGATGGCATTACTGTTGATTGCTGGATAAATATCTCGTAATTGCCAGCTGTTAAAATTGGTTGGAGGAGATAACACATGGGACTGTAGATGTAAATAGTTTTAAAAGATGTATCAATGCTTTCATGGAGGGTTGATAGTGAAACAACAGTTCTAATAGATGCATCAATTCTTTCATTGAGGGTTGATAGTTAAACAATAGTTCTAATAGAAGCATCAATGCTTTCATCGAGGGTCGACTGTGAAACAATAGTTCTAATAGAAGCATCAATTCTTTCATTAAGGGTCGATTGTGGAACAATAGTTTTAATAGATGTATCAATTCTTTCATCGAGGGTCGATTGTGAAACAATAGTTCTAATAGATGCATCAATTCTTTAATTGAGGATTGATTGTGAAACAATAGTTCTAATAGATGTTTCAATTCTTTCATCGAGGGTAGATTGTGAAACAATAGTTCTAATAGATGTATCAATTCTTTCATCAAGGGTCGATTGTGAAACAATAGTTCTTATAAACGCAATAATTATTTAATTGAGGGTAGATTGTGAAACAATAGTTCTAATAGATTAGTGAAACAATATTTTACCAAGGATCTCTTTGTTTAGGTATAAACACACCATGTAATCTGTACCTACAGACAATGACCCAGTTTGATAAGATTCTTTAAAATAATGATGTACTTTTCAAAGGATTTACATTGGAAACCTTGGTTTATGCCCCCAGGCTATTTTTTTTCTGAACTAGCCATTCCGGAAAAGACTTGAATTTGATGAACTTTAGTGGAGAACCCTTTTTTATTATTCCAGACACTATTCTTACAAGTAATTGACGATGAAGTGCAGGCAGATTTGCTGTGTTAGATATCTGTATTTCTGTGCGGTGAATAAGACAGACAAGACGCGTTGGTGTTCTTTAGAACTATAGTGGATATAGGAGTTATATCTTACATCATTAAAGAACAAGTAAAACATTTCTTTTAACGAGATTTGTTTTGTTTCTTTTCTATTAGATGAACACACAAGACCTGGCTTTCTCTATACCTGATGTGGTCAAAGTAGATTTCTTACATGCCATAGAGCAACTAAGTAAACAAGAGATTTATTTTACAAGTTATTTATTTTTTCTATTTGGAGAACAAGTCACAGACTGGGTGTGTGCGTCTAGTAGACTTTCTGCTCCTGTCTCTGACCCTCTGGGCGCCTGTGCTGCTTGGCAAGGTAGTCTGTGAACTCCTGGTAGGGAGACTTGGTGAACGCGGTCTCCTTCCAGAGGTCAGGGGTCAGATACATGTACGTCTGACTGATAGCAGCAAACGTTGCCTTGGCTAGAAAACACAAGTATTTATCCAGTAAATAACTATTATAGACCATTGCAATAAATAACTGAGCGACTTCATGCACTTGTCTAGGACAAATGTTGACCCCCACCTTTGCTTGCGTAAGGAATAGCCAAAACAGATCTGACTGCTCAAATCTCTAATTTGCTACTAAATTCTCAAATTGTCTTACTACAATTTATATTATTTTAAAATAAAGCACTTTTTTATATATTTTCTAAGCCATATTCTTAATAACATGCATTTTGGTAACTAATTCAGATTTCTTAGCGCAAACCTACACATCCCAACAGAATACTTTACTACGGCATAAAGGGAAAATTGTTTACACATTATACATTTTTATTAAACAACACTAATCAGACTTATTACTTCAGAAGTCGAGCAATTTGTTTTTCTTTAATTATGGGAGGACAATGGATTGTTTTTAATTAAGAGTTTCAGCTCCATATTAATTGTTTTGATACATTTGACCACTAGAATCAAGGACATGCATGCTAGATACCTCATTATTTGGAATATTTAACCTGTGAAGTTTCTTCACATATCATGTGAATCATAACTAGAGCTTTGTCACAGACGTGACGTATACCCCCNTTAACGCTCGAGTAGATTTGACCAACTCATCATGAAGCTTGCTTAAAACATGAAAAATGTGTACATGTCTGTGCAAAGTTGGGAAATGGTAATGGTTTGGTTAAAAAAAGGTTGCCATGTGTTGTGGCATTTTTCCAGATAATTTTGATTTCAACCCTGTGAGCACTACTTGCTCAGAACAGTCAAGTTCCTAGGGGTCCCAGGTGAGCCCCTTAAGGCCTTTTGTCCCATTTTTAGCTCACCTTAGCGCATCATGCTAATGGTTAGCCTTTGATATCAACGTTTGTCCATAGTGCAGTGTGCTTAATGCAACATTTTTATTCACCAAAGTTCCTTTGGGTCTCAGGTGAGCGCCTAATTGTCTTTGGCCCTTTTGTTTGAATTTAGTAGGGTTTGTTACATATATATATAGTAGTATTTTGCTTTAATTTTTAATGAATGGTGTTAGTGAGTCATGCTAAACTACCAAATGAACACCAATCTGTAACATGCAATAGTTTATGTATGAGTTTACAAGTGTCTTGCAGCTGCAAGCTAATGCTGCTTTAAATGTTTTTAGAACATAACAAATCTTTATTCTAGAACATGTAATATTAGAAAAGAATACATGTAAAAGACATGACATGCACAAGACCTTTTTTTTATTCCTTAAACAAACGGGCTCCCATTAAACTTGAGTTCTTTTCATAACAAGCTCAAAGAAACTTTTGTGTAGTTCCTTATAATCATAAAATAATAATACATTTTTGTTTCAGGTTGACCAGCCAAGAGCCTTGCAAAAAGTGCATGACAACTAGTTGTCATGGTTACATCACCTTGGGACCAAGTGGTGCCTATCATCATGGCTTGCCTTGTTACCTTAGCACTGGTTGCTAAGCATGTTGTGATCAACGACAATATGGGTGTATATCATGTTAATATATATATATATTTATGAACATAAATTAGTGTTGTATACTTTGCATCACATGCTTTTGAGGTACAATCATGGGATTTGTTTAGCTCACCTGAGCACCACGTGCTCATGGTGAGCTTTGGTGATCGCCTTATTTCTGTTGTTGGTAGTTTGTCATCAACATTTACCTTGTGAACACTCCAGAGGCCATATTTATTTCCAATCTTCATGAAACTTGGTCAGAACATTGTATAAATTTTGTCTTAAGGATTTCCTGGCCGAGTTTAAAACTGGGTTGCGTAAGGTCAAAAACTAGGTCACAAGGTTAAATCCAAGAGAAGTTTGTTAACACTATAGAAGTCACATTTATAGTTCCATCTTCATGACACTTGGTCAGAATATTAATTAATTTTGTACTAATGATGTTGTAAATTAGTTTAAAAATTGTTCCGATTCGCTAAAAAACATGGCTCCAGGGAGCGGGGCAGTTTTCCCTATATGGCTATACCATTAGTAAAATCTTGTTGACACTGGAGAAATCACATTTTTAGTCCAATCTTCATGAAATGTTTTCAGAACATTTATTCCAATTATAATTTAAATGATCATTAGTTTGTAGTAATAATGTGCATAGGAATGGAATATTTATGTTTCATAAACTACTTTTATTCTTCTGAAGTTCACCTCAGAATAGTTGAGTTCCGTTGGGTCTCAGGTGAGTGACCAAGGGCACATGGCCCTCATGTTTTTCATGAATGATCAATTATAATATACCATTTTAGTAGACATGTTTATCATTTGTCATAATGACTATTAAAATATATTTTGTTCAGTCACATGTTGCTCAAAACTGTTTTATTAAAGAAAACGAATGCAAATTCATAGTTAATTATTGTATCATGTAGACAATCTACATACAAGAGGGGATGATCGAGCTCTAATATTAAAAAAAAATGTGATGTTGCCAGTAAACAATAGTTTAACAGGGTTAGGTTATACAGACTTTTAACAAAGATTTTATAAACCTGGTATGTTAGGATATTTTAAGTTTTTGTTTTGTTAGTGAAAACATACATTATTATTGACAAACCGGTATTTTTTGTTTGAGGGAAAAATTGTCAGTTGGTGAATATGTAATGATTTTATGTTAATTATACAATAGACTGTTTTGTATTAGTTAATGCTGTATGTCATAAGTAGATAGACATTTATAGTTGTAGCTCTATTACTTAAGTTGCTCATATTTAATTTTTAATTACCAAAATCGTTGCAGGTTAAGTTTAAAGAGCCTTGAAAATTACAGTATTTCAGTAAAAAGTAGTGTTAACAGCAAAGTGTGTTACACAATGTTATCTTTACAGACGGACTGTCGTCCAATTTGTATAGGTTCATTTGTGTATCTTTTTTACCTACACACATAAATGACATTAATACAAACTGTTTAATTTTATCCTAAAATGCATATGTAGATCATTCTGCTAATACAAAATCATAAATTGAGGCATAAAAGACTTTCATAAGAATATGTTAGACAGATCGTTTAAGAATTTAAAAATTACCCCTGAATGTGCTTGTATCCAACATTTTGGAATCATTGCAAAAGAAGATTGTGTTGACAATGTATCTAAATAAGCTGGTTTCTGGAGAAAAAAACCCATGCATAACGCATGTGCGTTAAGTGTCATCCTAGACAGATTTTCGTTAAGAAGAAACTATATGGAAAAAAGATTCCATATAAGCCAAAAGTGTCATCCATTATTAGCCTGTGCGGACTGCACAGATTTATCTGGGACGATACTTAATGCAAATAGATTTGTCCCAAGTTTTCAGAGATCGACTAAAATAGTTTCAGCACTTGTAAAATCTCACATCCAAAATTCTCATACTAAGCAATCTCACATTGTGAAATCTCAGCCCAAAATTTGTGTTCATTTCTGTTGAGTTGTTTGTGGGTGTATGAAGTTTGAACAGACATTTACCCTTTAAACAATATTTTGAGGGTTGAGTTTGAAATGGTTGTATTTGGTACAGAAATGTTCAGCAGACATGACTGTTTCATACTTAGTCCTTCCTACACATGGAGAATTTAGGGGACCAATTCACTTCAGAAATAAACATTTTTATGTTGCTGGTAGAAACTGAAATTTTCTTGCTGTATTAAGTGCATTGCAAAACCTGTCAACATATTATATAATATACATTAAGAAGTAAACTACATTTTGGAAAATGAGGTTGGTTGAAAATGCAGTGTTAACTGTATTAACATGTATGATAAAAGGGTTTTGGTTTCACAATGACTGTGTCCTGTTGTTATTTAAATTTGATCGCTTAAACCCAAAGGATGTTCACATATTATATATACCAATGACTTAATGTTTGAAGTAAAATGTTTTCTTTTGCAGATTTTTTATTTGCTCAAGCGGAATAACAATTTTGTTTATGATTTGTTATATTTTGCTTAGGTATCATTTATTCTTATTATGTTTTTTTTTTGCGTATTCATTAAACAGAACCTTTCGAATAAATGTTTTGCTTGCCATTCAGCCGTTTTGGTCAGTTCAATATAGTAACTTTTCTGAAGCGTTTAGAAACTATTTTGTCATAATTGACATTTCGTATTGTCATACAAGTAATTTGATTATATGCATGCGTAGAATTTGCATTAGGGTGATTTAACATATATTTATTTCATCATTATACATATTCCTTATTAAACATGAAATGTGTTTACAACAGGCAAATTAATAAATAACTTGGGTTTTAACAGTAGTGTTGTTTTTTCGTCATTTATGAAACAAAAAAATGCATGTAGGCGATTGATCCAATTGTCCAAATGTGAAGAAGACACGTGTCTTGGTAACATAAATCACCTCTTATTAATATGGTTTACTAATAATTGTGCATGGTCCATCATTCTGAAGTTTTAACAAAATTTTGCATTCACCGAACAAACCAATGCAGGATGGCATTACTGTTGATTGCTGGATAAATATCTCGTAATTGCCAGCTGTTAAAATTGGTTGGAGGAGATAACACATGGGACCGTAGATGTAAATAGTTTTAAAAGATGTATCAATGCTTTCATGGAGGGTTGATAGTGAAACAACAGTTCTAATAGATGCATCAATTCTTTCATTGAGGGTTGATAGTGAAACAATAGTTCTAATAGATGCATCAATGCTTTCAGTGAGGGTTGATAGTGAAACAATAGTTCTAATAGATGTATAAATTCTTTCATTGAGGGTCGATTGTGAAACAATAGTTCTAATAGATGTATCAATTCTTTCATTGAGGGTCGATTGTGAAACAATAGTTCTTATAGATGTATCAATTCTTTCATTGAGGGTCGATTGTGAAACAATAGTTCTAATAGATGTTTCAATTCTTTCAGTGAGGGTTGATAGTGAAACAATAGTTCTAAAAGATGTATGCTTTCATTGAGGGCTGATTCTTAAACAAGAGTTCTTATAGAAGCATCAATGCTTTCATGGAGGGTTAATAGTGAAACAACAGATCTAATCGATGCATCAATTCTTTCATTGAGGGTTGATAGTAAAACAATAGTTCTAATAGATGCATCAATTCTTTCATTGAGGGTTGATAGTGAAACAACAGTTCTAATAGATGCATCAATTATTTTATTGAGGGTTGATAGTGAAACAACAGTTCTAATAGATGCATCAATTCTTTCATTGAGGATTGATAGTGAAACAATAGTTCTAATAGATGTAT
>VMBQ01003228.1:5213-46925 GCA_007657795.1 Dreissena rostriformis
CATATACAATTAAAAATAGGGACATTTGATGCAGAATTTACGTTTACATACACGTATGCCTAAAAACTTTTCCGGACTTATGACGGGGACGCTCTCCGTGGACGCGGGAAGTTTACTAGCCGTGATGGAACAGATAATCTGAAAACAATAAACGTTAAACTGAAATTATCATATCTAGTTGCAATTAATAGTAGCGAGTAATTGTCTTACTTACGCATTCAGTCAATCGAATATGCAAACACTCACGGTTACTCCCAAATATTTTGGCGTTTTCAAGTGGTTTTCTGTCAACATGGTCTTCAACCGGAAATCATCCTGACTTAGATATTGGACTCGTGCAGAACGATGGATTTCATGGGTTGATATTGAACCCACTGATAGCGCCCATGCTACTTTGTAGTAGTAATCTGTGTTTGCATTCGGTTTAAAATCACAGTAGAACTGAAGCTCATTATCACCAGCTGTCCGTTTCACTTCAACATTGATACTGAGTTTTAGGTTGGATATATCCGGTGCCTTTCCTGTAAAGATAATGATTGTTGATGCAGTCTGACACAGTTTATAAATAAATAATTGTTATCGCTTCTTTGCAATATACCCTCTATTAGCATATTACAAGAATAAAAACTGCTACATGTAGCATTACGCGAAAACTAAACTAGTGCATGAATATACTTTCACGCGAATCGTGAGAAGTATTGTTAAAGTGAGACTGTACAATTTTGTCAAATTTGTATATGTGTTAAATTGTAATATATTGATAAAAAAATATGTTACAATAACACACAATATGCAAGAAAAATTATACATTGAGGACGAATTTCATAAAATGCAGCAAAGACATGTTAGCGCTAGTTAAAGCCGATGCCGACACTTTTACTCGTATTTGTTACGAACCAAATTGTGTCTTTGTGTCATATGAACGAATCTGCACTAAAACTAAATTTAGATTCACATCGTACATGCATGATATACATGCTGGCGAATTAGGCTGAAAGCCATTTTCGATTTTAGATTTAAATATCTGGCTTATTTCGCATTTTTCGACACATGTTCTTCTTAACTTTTATTTCAATTCATATTGAAATATGTGTATAATATTTGTTAACACATTTTATATAAATTCATCGATATTTGACAAAATCGTACAGTCTTACTTTAAAATGTGTGTGCTATTTTTATTTGACTTAAATTTAGTAACTTCGATAATGTAAAAGTTTTCCGCGAGCAAACATGATTCCCTCAAATCCACGGAAAAATTACATAACTGATCGCCAATCACGTGTAAGTTCGACAACATGACGCAAATGATAACAGTTTTGGTATCAAGTTGTTGCATACAAATGATGTTACCTTCATATGCAGGGGATAAGATGTGAACCGATCAGACAAGTTCTAGTTTAGTGCAGTTGCAATCAGTGTAACAGAATTTATCAAATACAATTAATCGATCATATTGTGTCAGAATGCACATACAAGAAGGAACTTATATAATATTTTAATTGTTGAAAAAGAATGGGTTTTTTCATAACATACCGTCGTCTTGCAGCGGATCTAAAACGACATTAACATGTTATAAATATAATTGATGAAACAATCAAATACAATAAAAACATGGTATATCAATGATTTTTTTATTTAAAATTCGCGTAAAACATTTTTGTTAACAACCATCAAAAAGAGCAGTGCGTCTTTTAAAGACCATAATTGTACAAACGAATGTATTGGGTGTTTCGTCTTGTTATTCCATACATGACTAGGTTATTTTTGTTCAAGTATTGCCTTTATGCATTATTATTCAAGAATGGCGTTAAGAATGAACGTTTATCAAAATGGAGACATTACATTCTAAATACACTGTGGCGATATAAGACATATACAAATGTAGACCCGTTAAAAAAATAAATATTAAAAAAATTAATTACAGTAAAGCATTATTTTGCTTCATGCTATTTTCAAGTTCAAAAACCCACGATAAAATGTTAGCCGTATCGGCGAGGGTTGATAATCGTATCTGTTGTGAGTTTTAAAAAAAATCTTGTTTTTATTTTTATTTGTCGCGAAAGAATATTTTACATACTGCGTAACAAATTCAAAACTTCTATTATAACAAAGATATAATATTTTAATTTCTTGAGTTATTAATTTACTTATGTAGATAAATAAATTATAATTAAAAAGAGTAAAATAGAAAAAGATCTGTCTTACCAAAGCAGTACGCCTCTAAGCAGCTTGAAGTCGGAATGAGGTCAAAAACATACTTGTTTTCAGCACATTTGATGGCTTTCACTTTAATTGTTTTATCACAATCACTCCTGCTTCCTCTTCTACATAAGACGATATCTTTTGGTACGTTGGTCATGTCCGGTAAACTGTTTGTGTCTAATTGCAAATAAAACACCGTCACAAGTAAAATGCAATTGTTTAATAATAAAATATACATACGTCAGCGGTGTATTGTGTAACGAACACCCATGAAGTAAATGTATAGCAAAAGGATTGCAAATCGCGAAGTTCATGTATACAGTCACGTCAATTTAACTGATGTTTCATCTGTGAATAACTAGGTTTAACACACATCTAGTCGTTTGCTTAATACAATTTCTAAAATATCTTTTGGCAGAATTTTTTATTAAAAAAGCGCTGTCACTCACCTTTGCGATACCAATTTCGAAGTGTTCCACAACGTTCCTTTGTAGAAGCCAAGACGAATTTGTCCGTGAAATACCAGCCTTTTTTTAAGAAAAAGTCGCAAATTGGGTCTTCACCCTTTGCTAGTTGATACCCAACAAGTCGTTGCCGAATAGACCCCAACTGCTGTGTGGAGCTGTCCGTACATGGGTTCATCGCCACTAAAAATTAAGGAGTGACTATTGTTGATAACGTTGTCATTGAAGATCATACAATATGTTAAATTGCAACATTATAAAACGGTCTCCGATCATAAAACGAATACTATTTTTTTTCCTGCTAAATGTTATAATTTAAAACTCGTTCTGCTAACACAATTGTTCATACTTTAATTTGTGTTTGAATATACCTTGTTGGAGATACATATATAACATAATGTATTAATAGTGTCATTTAAGTATCAAAGCTTTTGAAATATGACAGCAAGCGCGTGTCACAAAAAGCAATCGTAAATATAACTCCAATATTTAATCAGAATGTAACCCGATTATCAAAATAAACAGAAAACATATTGCATAGGGAAATATTTGACTTGCAATAAATCTTAGGATAAATGTATAGATGCCATTGCCCATTGTTCGAGTAGGTCAGTGTTATTCCATCGTACAAAAAGGTCAAAATAATAATGCGACTGTACGATTCGTTAAATATGTTTTAATGCCATTCAGAATTGTGTAATACGATGTCATACTACGAAAAATCCACTCTTTCAATATGATATTGTATTATTAGTCCTATTTCATAACCTGCTATTTTAATGAAATTTATATAAGATACACTTCAACTATTTGTTAAATAATTTCCATTATGCGATAAGCTCAATGTCATAAGAAACCATCGCACAATTAGGCTGATGCCATAAAATGCTTCTGTAAAATTAGGCAGATATGATAAAATACCATTATATTCCTATAGCATTGAACTGCAGTTCACGAGTAGTCCAATATGGCACGATAATATTGTACGACTAATAAAATTGTATGGGTATTGTGAGTAACTGGATTCACCCGCAAAATAGCCACAGACAAAATCTCACGACTCCAACGGATGAATACAACTTGGATTATCCCATTTGAACGGTCAGTGTTGAGAATATGAGGTTAAAACCAGTTTAAGGGTGCCAAAGCCTAACATTTGGTCCAGATTTATTGGCAATATTTAAAACAAAAGAGTTACGATGACCCTAATAGTGACTGTGCTTTATATTTTTGTGTAAACCATTTAAAACCGCCACGCATGGCCAAGAGGCATGATTTGAACAAACATAGAAGATGACAACTTTACAATATAGTCTAATAAATATATAACCTTGCAGTTTCAGAAAAATCTTTTAACAGCTATATTAATATATAAGTCTATGCAAATTATATAAGCACTGACGCGTGGCTTGTTTTTACCTTTAATGCATGATTTTAACAAACTGTGTTTTGGACGACTATCTGATGTCACATTCCAAATATATTAAATTGCTAGCCATGAGGTTTCAGAGAGGTTATCATTAATTTTAAGTCTTTATAAAATAGTTTACATATTTGCGTGGTCAGTTGAGACCAACCCGGTGGCATCATTATTTTGCCCATAACGTCGCATTTTGGATAACAAAAGCAATAGAAGATAACATAGATTTTGATGTTATTACAATATTAACACTTAATTGTTTAATATTCTCCCTATTAAAATAATTATTACTTTTTGAGGCTTTGTTCTTTCAGTATAAAGGGTATCAAAACCATTCAGTTTCACATATACCAATTGCTGCAGCAAATATAAATCAAACAGCATTTGGCAAAACATGCAGACCATTAAAATAATCTTTTATGAATGTACTGATTTGTTAAAGCTATTTTTAAAGCCAACATTAATGTTTCTGCTTTACATAAATGAAGACGTCCCAGGTGATGTTTTTTTTATTCCACTTGTTTATTTCCATCGTAAACATAATAAATATTTTGCATATAACATATTATGTTTATTAAATTATATTAAATACACAAAATGAGTATATATGTTAAACATTTGTTTGATATAAGTTATGGTACATTGTATCTAAAAAAAAAAATGTTTAAAATAGTGTCGATTTTCAAACAGGAATTGCATTACACAAGTACATAAAGATATGGGTGAGAGAAAAAAAAAACATGAAAAAAAGGGGGGAAAAGTGTATGTTGCTTTGAGGTAGGTGTACCTATGTTACAAAGTATATTAAAAGTAGTTTTGTTTAAGGGAAGATAAACTTATTGAGCATAAAAAGCGCCCAGTGAGTAAAAAATAAATGTAATTTATTTTGTGTAGTCGCGATTAATTCCTCGAGTTTAATTCTATTATTAAAAAGGACACACAATCATCTATAAGTGGTGTTTTTTTTTCCTGTTTGCATTTAAAGATTAAATATTTAGCCAACAATACTACATAATTTATAATGTGTGCACTTTTGGAATCAGCTATGGTCGAATTGCAGAATTATATAATTGCACAATTTAGTTCAATGTTTTCCAACCATTCTAACTTGTTTTAAATAAATATTTTGATATCATCCAAAACTTTTGAATGGAATGACAATCCCAGAATAAGTGAGTATTGGTTTCTGAGTGCATATAACAAAAATCACATAATGTTGACGGAACAAGATTGCATTTATGGAGGTAAGTATTGTTTGGTAAAATGTGCATGAGGTATTTATATTGGAAGTTTCTAAGTTTGGATCCCAGGTGAAGTTATGAAAACATAATGATTATCTTAATATTGCATTTCATCTCAGAGTGCACTAGATGTAAATGAACATAATTATCCCCGAATAATAACAAAATGAATGACGCAAGAAATAAACACATAGTATTTGTATACAAATGGTTTACATACATTTTTGGAATCTGCCCACCTTAAGAATGTATTTTTTTACGAATTTCTCAATTAGCACAGACGAACAGAAAAGTATACAGAATAATGAATTTCGTAATGTAAATACTTCATACCGGTATTTAGTAAACCCCCCCCCCCCNAAAACGGCGATACAAATGATGACCATAGTTGTTTCAAGCTCTCTTATTCCATGTAACGCGATCTTACCTATGCAAACTGTATCGCGGGTTACGATGTTTTATACGCGATTTTGAGGAATATTTGCACTGATTGATAGCTATGAGCAATATCCTGTTGTGAAATAGTTGTTTACGCAAGTTTGATGGTTTATTACGCTGATTACTAGAAAAGATCCTGTTGTTTATGCAGTTGACGTGCGATAACTAGAAAAGCTCCAGTTGTTTATTCAGATGGAGTGTGAGAAAAGTTGAATAACGATATCAAACCGCAACAAAACATAACTACTGGTATCGAGGCAAATGTCACGACTACTATCGTAGTTTATTATACTGCGACCAAGCGCCGAGCATTGTTATAAACAATTACACAGATACCATATACGATGATGTGATTTCGTTAAATGATGTTTTTTCAACATATTTCGCATTATTTTAAAAATCGGGCAATGTATAAAACCTTCTCACCCTGAAAAATGATCCTTTAAATTTGAAAACATCCGATCCTTAGCGCCACCTCGGACGAAACATTGGCTCATTTATTAATGCATCGCAAAAAAGAGGTGGCGCCCGTGATTACCGGCCGTGAATCCACGAGGCACAAGTCGATCAAAATGTGCGTCTTTTGAGATAGGGCCACGTTTTCATGACGGATTATTTCGTTAAGGTTATTTATCTTTTACTTCATAGCTACTACGTAAAGGATTGGAACAATTAACAACATGAAAGGTATATTTTTCAAAATCATCAAATCAGGATAGTATTGGGTACAACTGCCTCAAATAGCATTGTTTGACACATCATCAAAGATTCAAACTCCCTGATTAAGTAATTTTAACTCTTGCCAATTTTTAAAAGCATCTCAAGACAGTTTTCAGCTTTTTTTTTAACTCGTCAGCTGTTTATTAAAATTTCCACTCGGACGAAACTAACCAATCAATTTTACTTTCTGAATCTCCACACTTACAAACGATACATTAAAATGTACAAGTTGATCACTGTATGCAGGGGCGTTCCTGAGGCTATTTCAACTATACGCCCGACCGAGCAGCGAAGCTGCGATTCGTGGTAGGTGCGGGAGGGGGTTCCCCCCTCCTGCTAGGGGGGTTTGGGGGACAATTTTTGTAAAAATTCATTGCAGATGGTGCGTATTGGTGTTATCTTTCAGCCACGTTTTGGCAATTTAATTCGTCAATTTCTTGCTTGAAAAAGACCGATAAAAGAAAAAAACTAAGCCCGTCATTATTTTCTGCTGAAACTGATTTTATGTGGGGTATTTGGTAAACAGACAATAAATTTTTTTTTTTATAAAACTGTAAAAGAAACACTCTTTGAATGAAACAACAGCATGCTCGCTGAGTATTGAGCGAGCATGCTAAACTTTTATTTAACTCTATCAATAAAACCAGTTTGGACTATGTGTAATTTATTAAAAAGAAAACATCCTCTAATTTCACATAAAACACAGGTCCACTTGTATGTGCAATACTACACCCTGAAAAGTAATGCTTATTTTCGATCTATTCTTTGTGCAAAAATGTCGACCACATGCTCAGCGTTAATTTCTCTTTCCCTATATACATTAAGGAGTCCAAGTCCAGACAAGCGTTCCGTCCCCATTGTACTCCGCAAGTATGTCTTGACCCTTCGCATTGTGGAAAACGATCTTTCTGCAGTTGCGGTGGAGACAGGCATAACGAAGAGCAGCATGAAGCATTTTCTGATGCTGGGGTATAGCTGCTCACTCGCAAAAGCTATGCTCTCTTCAAGTGTTTCAGCGGGGTCAAATCTACCCATTGCACACTTAAAATTAGTCGCAATCATGCACCGCGATGCAGGATTAACTTAAAATAAACCTTAATTAAAAGTTTAAGTGTTTGAGCTAGTTTTGGTATAAAGTTAAGATAATTATATTTTTCTACTGAAATTAAAAATAAAAAATAAACTAGGAAATGGTTATATTAGAAGAAAAAAAAAGTAAACAAAAGTTCTTGTGGGGATCGAACCACTGCCCTTCAGGTCAATAATGGGACAAAATGACGACCAGCTAACCGATTGCGCTACAGGGGCAAGTACTTCGGAACGTCATTGATTTTTAATATAGCTATATATATATAAACTAAATAGTGAAGAACAATTTCGAATAAAGATACCTACAATAATTTGAATGAAAAAATAATTTGGGCATTCCCTATCATTTTATCATGATTTGAACGTCCAGAAATGTGAAAATTCATAGAAATGCTAGATTTCAGAAATACATTTCAAATTCAAGAACGGGTAGATCTATAAATCGAGTCTTAATCGACATATCTTAAGTGAAATGTAAAGCTGTGGACATTTTCCCACTTATCTGTCAAAAGAGCTAGCTTCTGAGTATCATCTCATGTTTCGCTGACGCTATCTCTAAAAACATCTGGATAAAGCGGAGCGTTCGCCGACATTTTTGAAAATGTGTGCCATGTAATTTTTGTAAACATAATCTGGTACCCGTGTCCGAATATTGGTTCACAAAAAATTGAAGGGCGACAACACAGTCGTAGAGTAGAGTCTACACAGTGATTACTACCCCTCATCAGTGAAAAAATACTTAACTTCGTATGTTTGGAGTTAAGACTGTGTTGTGTTTTGTACCCAATGTTATTTTCTAAAAGTGGACCTCTTGTTTGCTTGCTTACATAATTATACCACTAACCCCCCTAAGCCCTCACTTTTTATTGCATTTTTCGAGTTTTCATTTTTTCAAGTTTGAAACTGAATTATACGCACGTGCGTACTGCCGTATGCCTAGGTACGCCCCTGGTATGAATGATTTAAGCGTCGCAGTTAAAACATCCGCCTCTCAAGCTGAGGACCCGAGTTCAAGACGCTGATAGTTTTGTAATGGTATTCAAATATTTGAAATATATATTTTAGTTATCGACGTATCAATAAACGTTAAACATTAAACATTGCAACTAAGAATACTGCTACGTTTAACAAATTTTAGTAATCAAATTTAAAATAAACGGCCAAAATAAAAATGTATCCGTACTCAAAACGAAAATACCTAACATATCTCTAGAATGACTTTCCCCAGAACGTCGTTCGGTCTAATTGTATTTGTATTATTATTATTATTATTATTATTATTATTATTATTATTATTATTATTATTATTATTATTATTATTATAGTGATTGTCCATTGACGGCATTGTACATATGAGTATCGTATTTCCGAGATTGCAAACAAATATGTTGGCGTCTTGTATATGCCACTCACCATCTGTGACGAAACGAACTGTCCATGAAACTGACTGCACTCCTTAATTTTGGATCGTTTTATTAAAAGATACATTTGAAATTGAAATCATCTGAGTGATGGTGATGGTTTTATTGTTTGATTTGTAATATATGAACTCCGACAACGCATGTTTGATCGTTATGTGTAGGTGTATTAAAAAAAACTGACCAAAATGTATTAACATTATTTAGAAGATTTTAAGAAGAGTTTTAGATTTGGTTACACAAGAAAACTCTTTAAACGACAATCGGCGTCGAAATTAATGCTGATTTTATTTCGTCGTAAATAAACAACGAGGAGGATTTGTTGTGTGTTTCGTCGGACACCCGATTTTCGCTCCCTTATAACAACACTACTCGAAAACTAAATGATTAAGACACCATGACCAACGTCCAAACGCAAATTCGTATACTGAGTATTCGTTTTACAAATCATCGTATGTTTTTTAATTTGTGTATAAATAACGCCCTTACATTTACGAAATTATTCATTCAAGAAAAATAACATGTTTAACAGGATATACATTTTGAAATGTTAAGTTGGTTAGATGTCAACATGTTGTTCACATATTTCTTTCAAGTTTAAAACGAACAACTTAATATTCGGTTAACAGGCCGTATGTCTCCATCAAAACATTTTCTTATTGCTATTCATGTATCAAAAGAATGTATAAATATACGCAAATTATGTAATTGGTTGCTATCGTGATGACAAATCCTTTGAATTAACTTTTGTTTGAAATGCCTTTTATTTTTTTCTTTTATTTGGCCAGTCAAACGCCCATATGCGTGATGCGACCCCGGATCCTCCAGTGGTTTTGTTTTGTTTGATCTGCTTTCAATAAAGAATTTATCTTTAAGTTGATCAGTATAACGCCCATAAAGGTTATGCTAACCCGGATTCCCCAGTGTTGTTCCTATGTGAATTAAAATTATTATGTACTTTTATAATTATTTATGTTTTAGAATGTGCGATATCTAAAGTGAGCCTTACGACGCTTGAAAATGCAACACTATCGTGGTACTGTTTTAGCAAAAAAAAAAATACGGATGTATAGCGCCACCGTAGTTCAAGAACAGATTACGCGCTGTATTGTGCACAGCAAATGCTTGTTTATTCGACTGATTTGACAATATTTATATTAAAAATATAGACCAGTCAACACTCTCATACTGCTGGCATGGGAAGCACAAAGTGCCATCCCTAAACAATTATAATTTGTGTTATATTGAAGGATTTGTTCAGATACATATTTGTATTTGTGTAAAATGGGGGCTAAAAATCTTGGATTTGAAAAATGGCATATTGAACGAAAGCTAGGTAAAATATTGTATTATTTTGTCCTCTAGTCAAATATTGAATTCCAGTGTGTGTTTTTTTCCAAACTCCCTCCTCAGTTAGTTTTGACCGTTAAATCATCAGAGCGGTAATTTTCGACAAAAGACACAGTTAAATTAAAAGCACGCTAAAAAGAAAAAATAAAGGTTTTTGGTTAGTGTTGAATAGTAAAACAAATATTCAGTTCTTTGAATTACTGACTTTGGCAAATAAGGTCACTAAAGTCACGAACATATTTAATTTTGACAGGCTCTTTTTGATTTCATTTACTTATATCATAAGTCTTGCAATGTGTAAACGTTTTTAGTTACAATATGTTACTTTCCTTTAAAAAATATTTTTATAAAATAAAGAAGTACATGAAAGAAATGCCTTGCGTCTGCCTTTCATCTTAAACAGAGGCAGTACTAGTAGCATGTTGATTGAGTAATAATGCTGAAACGGCCACCCGCATAGTTCTGAAGCAGATCGTATCTATAGCGCATTGCTAGCATAATGGTATTATGGCGGTTATTGTTGCCTGTTGGCTTTGTTAGTTCAAAAAGGATAAAACCTATAATAAACGTGTTGATATAAGTGCTTAATATAGTTGTTATACAAATAATTATATTTAGTTCTAAGTGTCAGTGTTTTCGGGACGATTGAACGGTTTTTAAATTAAGTATGTACCTGTAAAATATAATGTTTAAAAATGCGAATGTGTATTAGAATGCATGCTAGATTTGGGTGGTTGCCTTCAAGTGCTATGTCATTCTAGAAAGTCACAGTCAAGATTGAGCACGATAATCTTAAATGGCTTCAATCATTGTTAAAACTTGAAATCTTGATTATGCAGATGCATTATACGGATCTTGTTGTATCATAGTGTATCCTATTTAAGAAACAAAAATCCTCCCTGAATAACGTATTTAAACTGGAAACGATAAAGCATTTGACACTGAAAGGTTACATTGATCTGTAATGAAGACGTTTCAATAATAAGCATGGATATTTGTTAGCAACGCATCGTATTGTTACAAAGAAAACCAATGTTAAAACACTGACCTTGAATGATGACTTTGACCTTTTACTAACGCGCACAAGAATGGAAAACGTACATCGTCAGGTCATCATCAATAATGCCGATAGGCCGATTTTTTTAAAAGTTTTCGAAGGTATTACACAGTTACTTGGTAGAAACGAAATCCAGACAGATAAGTGGGGCCAACAGTATACGAATCGTTTAATCATACATCAAATAATAATAAGGTAATTCGAAACAATCCGACAATTTTAGAGAAAACGTTCCCTCTTAATACTGCTGTGAATGGCTTCAATATGCTTTCTTTTACGGTGCGTTCCTATCAACAATCTGCAATTTGCACAACGAGAAAGGACAGAAATTAACCTCCCTTCTGTGATGGTGGGTTCCTTTCAATAATCTGCGAGGCGAGAACGGACTCAAATCAACTCTCCTTCGAAGACCCAATATCCAGCTAGGTATTCGACTTCAGCTCGATATTCGCTTAAGTTCGAATACCCAATAACCAGTTTGGTACCCGTCCCCAGCTAGATCTTTGCTTAAGTCCGAAGTCCCAATAACCAGCAGATTTTCGAACCTGGCTCGATATTTGCAATTGTTATATTATCTGATACGCGCTTTATCCCTAATAAGAATTTCTTAAAAAATGAATGTTATTGATATAATTTATCTGATGCAATCTAACAATTTAATTAGAGTTTTTGAATATCATTATAATTATGTGTTGGTGTTAATAGTTACACTGAAGATATCATCTGAATTCAACTAAGTATTATTAAACACATAGAGCAAAGTTTAAGATTGGCAAAAACATTTATTAGTATTATTTTTATTATTACTATTATTATAATTTATGTTTGTATCATTCAGTTTGATCATTGATGAATATGATGATGAATATGATGATGAATATGATGATGCTCAACAAACTCATAACAGTTTATATAGACATAGACCGACAAACCAAACAACTAACTGACCAACTAACCAACCAACCAACCGACATACGACAGAGTAAATCCATTATATCTCCTGTCAAACTTTGTTTACGACGGTATAAATCAAGGTTTTAGATCGTCAAACAAATGGATGAAATTCATCCATATATAAAGTGTACCAATGAGAAAACATGTAAATGATACCTGGATCATTTCACTATGTCCATTCAAACGAAGACATCATTATGATCGTTTCGCTGGAAATTGATGATACCGGTATATTAGATAGACTTTTATTTATAAAAGTCTATCTAACTAGGCCGTCCATGCAGACTTTACATTGAATGTATTTTATACTTTATAAGCAATGCACGTAATATAACAAAATACAACGATAACAACAGAACTTTCAAAATTATACAAACGTTGCAACGCTTTATAATTTTCATGTGTTTAAATCGTCAAAAGATGCATATACCGGATGTTTTAGAGGATGGTAAATGTTGAGTATTATTGTGTCCTTGCAAAAAAAACTAACTACAACGAACATTTGCAAATGTGAAACATTTTTTTTTTTAATTTTGTCAATTTATCAAATCTTGCATAGGTCCCTTTAACACATATACTTCAAACAGCATTAAGTGAAACTTACAGACCATTAAAAACAATATTTAATGGATATACTGATTTGTTGAAACTATTTATAAAGACAACATTAATGTATCTGCTTTACATTTATGAAAGGTTTGTAGATTAAATTATGAAAAAAGTGGTTATCTAAATAGTGCATGTCATCTCAGAGTACACTAGATGTACCTAAATATTATTATCCCTGTATAGCTCCAAAATGAATTACTCAGGAAATAAACACTTATTGTTTGTATACAAATGATTTACATACATTTTGTGGAATATGCCCATTGTAAGAATTCAATCTTTGACGAATTTCTAAATGAGCACAGACGAACAGAAAAGTATATAGCAAAATGAATTTCGTAGTGTAAATTCTACATACCTGTATTAAGTAGTCCCCCTAAAACGGTGATGTAAAAGATGACCATTGTTGTTGCAATCGCTCCGCCAGCCTGTATCGCGATCGTAACTATGCAAACTATATCGCGGGTTGCGATGTTTTATACGTGAGTTTGATGAATCATTGCGCTGATTGAAGGCTTTTGCAATATCCTGTTGTGGAAAGCAATATATCGCAGGTACATTAGTTTAATGCGAGTTTGACGACTCATGATGTAGACGACATCCTGTTGTGAATTCAATTGATGTTTGAGAAAAGTTGAATAACGATATCATCGTTATATTAAAGGTTCTAGCACAAGGCTACGTATGTTGTGTTGGTGCTATATATGGTACTATAACTTGTTCAAATTGTATAATTTGTCATCTATGAGTTTTGCAATTCAGCGTGATTTACAATATCACTTCAACTAATTCGGTCCAATTCCAGAACAGACGACATTCGTCCGCATCAGGAAGATTGAAAACTCAAAACAATGATATTTCATATCAACAGATCACACCGCTGGTGTCTTACCTAACTCGGTATCCTCCTTTGAAACCAACTTGGCGATGATCCAACCCACGGCCATTTTTAATGTATATTTAAACAAAGTTTTAAACAAAGTTTATTCAACAATACATCCAGAAGGCCAAAAGCCCAAGTAGACAAAGTAAGCATACAGTGTTTACAAAGTCAATAATTAATGATTATACAAAGTAATTATAAGTAAAATTGCAATAATGCATGCATGTTTTATTAAATATTGGACATTTATATTAATAGCTATTGATAGTATATATGTAATTAAATATGTCTAATTACCTTAAATTGTACTTAAGCTACTTTATAACATCAACATATCAAATATACTGTAGTTTACATATATTAGATTTTCATTTGACAATTGTAATAATAATAATACTTTGTACTAATCCAAAGTAACAAAATTTGTTTCACGAGGTTCATGCTCATGATATTAGTTAAAGGGTATGTACATGTTTGATGGTCATAGAACAATATGTGATAGTAATGAAATTATTTTCTTATATTAAGCTATCTTACAGTTAGCTGTACTAAAATGCATGTCAATTATGGTTAATGTATGTAACAATAGCATTATCATTAGCCCTTTCTTGCTACCTATACGAAACGAAAATATATGCAGCCAAAAGGCTATTTAAATACATTTTGGAAATTGTGTTACATTGTACAGAGAAAACTAAGGATCAATTTATGGTTTTTTTTGTTTTTTTTTGCGAAAGCACACTGTTAGAAAGTGTGTTGGAGTAGCTGCCTTTACAGCGTAGTTGAGACAGATCAGTTTTGACATATATTTCGGGTGGTACAGATGTAAAATTGAACGCCAATACACATTTTATTAATTGTAATTGATGATCACAATAATACAACGTTTTTCATTTACATAATATATTCACCTTTTTTGTTAAGCTTACACATGCGACATTCTCTATAGATAAAAAGTACTATGTTCCAATTCACGAGGCTCACGTCGATCAAAATGTGCTTGTCTGTTGAGATAGGATCATGTATGCATGACAGATTATTGTTATTTGATATAAAAAAATCTTGTCTTTTAATTTATAGCTGCTACGTTTGAGAGTGGGGGGGGGGCACAAAATTTAAAAGACATTGTTTCAAAATCATACAAACACGATGCTCATGAGTACAGCTGCCTGCAAAACATAATTGAAACATCATCAAAGTTCTAAATTCCGTGGTTAAGTAACTTAACCTCATTGTTTAAAGAAAACGAAAACGTATTTACGCGAAAATCCCGACCAAATTATATTTATGTTCGAATGTAAATCTAGACGAAATCTTCGTCATACATATGACTTCGGAGAGTCTCAGACCTCTCAAAATAAACCACATTTATCAAATTAAGTTTATCCATATAAACGCCCCCATTTATTTAAAGATTAAGAAGGTACCTATAAACTAGATTGTATTTGTATGATAATGTATTTTAGAATGCATGCCAGCATTAAATGGCTTCCTTCAAGTGCAATGTCAAACTATGAAGTCATAGTTAAGATGCAGATGCATTATACGAGTGTTGTTGTATCATATTGTATCACATTTAAGAAACAAAGACCATTAATGAATAACGCATTTAAATGAAAAACAATTAGTATTTGGCCCTGAAAAGTGGCCTTGACCTTTTAGGAAGACGTTTCAATTAGATGCAAGGATGTTTGTTAGCGACACATCGTATTGTAATAGAGAAAAATATTCTGAACTTATGTTTAAATCTTCCCATGCAAACAATGTACAAAAGCGGAAAGGAAAGGAAATTAAACGCCCTTTGACCTTCAATTGTGACCTTGACCTTTTACTAAGGATCACAATAATTAAACGCCTACATCGTAAGGTCATCAATAATGCCAGTAGACCTTAATAATATTAAAGTTTTCGAATGTATAACACAGTTACTTAGCAGAAACACGAGCTAGACGGATTTATGGGCCAATATTATTCGAAATTTTTAACCGTACAACAACTAATATTAAGAAAGTGGGCACAAACCAACACTTTTAGAGAATACGTTCCCTCTTATTACGGCTGTGGATGGCTTCAACAGGCCTTCTCTTTTGGTGGGTTCCTTTCAATAATCTGCAAGGCGAGAATGGACACAAATAAGCTGCAATCAATAAGATAGCAGTAAATTATAGTAGTGTCATGGACTGAATTTGTTTTGTGGGACCAGCAAATAAGCAAATGCGTATCAATGTTTCGGTTTATATTATATGCATTTGTACAAGTTTTAACAATAATAAGTTCATTTGGTAAGAAAGTAAGTGCGTATGCCTCAGTTCGATTGCAAAGTGTACTTTAACTATTTCAGTTTGATCCTTTGAAACTCATCGTGCTTGAGGAACGATAAAATACCCATTAACGCCTCTAGCTAGTTGTATCACATATTCATATGTAAATTGTTAACAAAAAACTGAACAGACATCTTTAATAAAATCACATAAAATTTGCTTTAAGGCGTTTCTTCTAATTGGGTGTGTGAATATGTTTGCATAACTTAAAACATTATGTGATTCAGTCTTCAGAACACTCACCTTATGAGCATAGGGAAATTAAAACGTTTTTGAAGATACGTTTGATCAGAATATTCAAGTCTTTTCAACAAAGTGGTCCTAGTACTGTTAATATTGGTTAGGGCGGTGTTGTAGTGGTTTTATGATCACATTAGGTGATTGCTGATCTTACATGATCTCCTTGCATATTCCTATTTTGCGGTGGTTTCGTGATTGAAGTAATTTTCTTCAAATGAGTGATTCAATTTGTGAATTCAAAAGGCAACTAAAAATGAACAAATTTTATTGGCTGCAAATCTTTTGCATGAACCAGTTTGACATGTCCTGTGTTTTTGTTAACAATATTTCTTCAAATCTTGAGATATGTGTCGCGTTGTGAGAAAACTGGACAAAATGCATGTGCGTTAAGTGTCATCCCAGATTAGCCTGTGCAATCCGCACAGGTAAATCCGGGACGACACTTTCCGCCTAAACTGTATTTTCGCTAAGAAGATACATCGTTTAAACAAAAAATTCCATAAAAGCGTAAATTGTCGTCCCTGATTAGCCTGTGCGAATTGCACAGGCTAATCTGGGATGACAATTTACGCACATGCATTATGCCCAGTTTTCTCAGAACAAGACACATATTACATTATTAAATTTAGTTCTATTTAGTAACAGTCACCTGACTTTTGAACTCTTGGGTGGGGAGAATTTTGCACAACCCTTAAACTGCCCCTTTTAAGTACCGATATACACAGCTTTATACAAGTATCTTCAGTGATTTTTTTTAGAAATCACATGATCCAGTGTTGTCGACGGACAGACGTATACGGACAGACATGTCGGACGGACCGTGAGATCGCTAGGGGATTAATATACTAAGCACTGGATAAATAAAGTTTAAATACATGTATATAACAGTTTTTAAGCAGAAGAAAAGGACTAAGATAAATAATAGTAAGACGAATGAGAATTGAACTAATTAATTTATTCATTAACTTGAACATTAAACATTTTTATCCACGCATTAAACCGCGGACCTCGGTGTATTTGGCAGCTTACACTTACATCAACATTGATTCATATAATATACCGGTATATGCTTTAATGCACAATTGCAAGTGTCTGGATAATGGCATTACTGACATTTTCGACTCGCGTCGAATGAACATTAACATGTATGATTTATTGGTTTTCGCCAACATTGTTGGTGTCTGTTGGTTAAAAAAACATTTTACATACAAACGATAACCTTTGTTAAAAATACAAAAAAAAATATAACAGAGCATACTTGAAATGCTGAAAAAAAACACTTAAATCATCTTAATCAAAATAACTGTGTTTCGATCGATCAAAAGCGGTAAAAAATTGCAATCATCTATGCCTGTTGTACATATGACATGCGTCTGTAAATGTGGTTGACAACGGATAGAGCATAATAAATCAGTTGAGGGTTTATGGGAATCAGGGACCATTACAAACACATGTTTGTGTAGGTCCTTGTGGAAATCACGTGGGTGAATCGTATTCAGCGGATTTTAAACTAAATTAAACATATAAATGGAGTCCCCAACTCCCAAACATACACACCTCTTTCTCAGTACATTTTGGCATGAAATGTATTTTATAAATTTAGATCCGAGAAACACAATTAATTCTAAACACATTGTATAACCCGTTTTTAATGAAGCTATAATGGTCTATTAATTTTAAAGGATAATGATCTGCTGACAAAATATAATTAATTTACTTTTTGATTCTTGTACCTGCGAACGGACCCACGAAATGCTAAAAATGACAGTAAGATAGTGATACGTAACCGCGTCCCTACCAGAAGACAATGGTTGATTTGTGTCTCCGCATTCTAGGTTTATCACATATATTTCAAAATGGCGGATTATTATTTAACTTGACATTTAACTTTTAGTCTGGTGTTCGTGTAATGTTAGTGCAAACCTATTTAAATTGATAACCAAATGGGTTGACAAATCAAAAATGAGTTTTGCTAAACGTATTTCGTATGGTCGGTCAGCAACTGTCACTGACAGGTAAATTAAGTAACCATTCATAAAATAATCTGTTTCAACATTACTTAGTCATTAATTCATTTCAATAATTGTATGCATTCACGTTACAACTTACAGCCCATAGGCGGATCCAAGGGGGGCGGACGCGGCGTACGCCCCCCCCCCCCGCTCAAATCGCCAAAGTAAAGTCAATTCATTTGATGTTTCACACTTAACTAGATCTAAATCACCTATTTAAACTCATTTTTCTTCTTTTTCGTACACAACATTTCCCACTTATCACAGACAATTGCTAAATGTTTTAACCTAAGACTCTCTGTCGCCCGGTTTTTCAAGTAGAACTTTTCAATTCTGATGTATCCCTCTTTTTGCACATTGATTCTCTTTTCGCTGCATTAAGTGGTTGTCAAAGCCTTCAAAATCACTAAAATTGTTGAGCTTAAAGGGGGGCTTTGCCCCCCTGGACTCCCTAGAAGGTCTTTCCCTTGCACCCACCAGGGGCCATAGCGGCACCCACCAGGACCCCCAGCAAATCTTTCAATATCCTGCCCCCCCCCCTAACTAGAAATCCTGGAACCGCCCCTGCAGCCTACACATGTATGTGTTCTGACATCAGTCTCTGCCAAACATGGGTGGGCAGACGGACATGTCCTCTAAATTATTGTAAGGTCCAGCCTGTGTGTCCTATTTACAGGTCCTATTGTCTGATAAAAAAGAGAAGTAATTCTTTGGATCGTCTAGGTTTGTTTGCGCCTCTTAGTTTTCTGTTTTATTAAAAAGCAATAACCTCTTTATACACATGCTTTTCCATATTAATGCACACTTATTGCTAATGGAATATTCCCAAGGCATCTGATTGGTCCATTTTTGTTCATCCTTATTAACTGACAAATGCGTGTCAAAATGGTCAAAATACATGACAACCTAGTCGCTGACACTTCAGAAGATAATAAATTTTATCTGATTATAAAGTGATACAAATATTGATTTGTGCGTTTGGAATCGCAATAGTAATTTGTTATAATGATCTTGGTCATTTGCTTCAATCTCCAGGCAAGACAAATTTAAACCTTTTAATCATTTATACTTTTAACATGCATAAAACACACATTACTTTTCTAAAATTTATCATTAACATCTTGATCCCAGCAATTAAACCTGGTTTATTTTTTATTTAAATATATATTCTGTAGCCAATCAGTCCTGTAAAAAAAAGAGGAGGTCCTGTATTTATTTCCATTTTACAGGACCTACTGTCCAGATTTTTTTTTCTTAGTTTGGATTTGAATGAGACATAGTTTAGAGCAGTCCCAGATCATTATCAATTACGCAGAGTAGGAAATTGTCTATGGGCCCTGCATAGTAGTTATTTCCCTGTTCTCTAAAAATACAGAAGTTTATTTTTGTAGTGTGAATATTTTTATAGTTAACTTAATTTACTTTAATTCGAACTTGTCTTGTTCACTGTGTAAAAATTGAAACCAAATATAAACAAAACTAAGTGATAACAATAATACGCCTCGAAATTCTTGGTTCTCGAAGAATACACAGCAAATGCGTTTAAGCCTGTCACATGCGCAAAAAGCAGTCCAGCTATTAAACTTCTTTGGTTTTTAGCTATTAATAGTGTTGTTTATGAAAATTGTTTATTTATTTAACAATCATGTGCCTATGCTTTCAGTAGTATAGTAAATAAAATCCATAATGTAAAATACATTTGCTTTCATATACATTGTAACTTCAATATTTGACAACTATTCAGAATGTTTAGTTTCCAAGTTTTCGAATATGTGAACATGAGTCTTTAGGGTTTGTATGCAATATATGTCTTATGATATTCAAGATACTGATGTTTACATGAGTTGGATTGGTAAGCCCAGTTTCCTGTGAATATTGGTTATGTTTGGCTTTCAGTGACAGTGCAATAGCTGATGATGATGACGACTTCCGTGGAGGAAGACAGTCATCTCTTTCAGGAAAAGACAAGTAAGTTCACAGAAATGTTTCAGTGTTTGAAATGCAAAGCATTCAATTTTATATTATTATTAATATTATAATAAATATGTCCAATTGTATTAAATATTTTTTATCATCTAAGCATGTGATTGACTGTTTGAATATCAGCAAAGGTAAAGTAATATGGTGCAGTCAAACAGTTATTTGAATAAACACAAACCTGTAAGTCATTTATTGTTAAATTTTGATTTTACTTCCTCAGATTTATTGTTAAGTTGGCGAGTTTTAACAGGTTCTTACCCCCAGGTATAAACTGCAATTATATGTAAGCAATAAGACTTGATTGTTTTACTATTTACTTTCTACAAAGATTTACCTTTCTTTTTCTTTTTTTTTTAAATCCTGATCAGTGAAAACTACAAAATCTCCAAGAAATCAGTCAAAGCCTGTTTAATAAAGCCCAAAATTAAAAATATCTGTTTGCCATTGCCGCCTCAACCCAAAAAATGGTCCAACTAAATTTCTTTGTAAAAATCAAGGCCTTTTTTCTACCCATTCTATTTGTACTAACGGGTAACTGAAGACTGTTCTTTCAATTTGGTCATTTTCCTTCGACTGCATCAGGTAGACGCATGATTGCACATGCTCATACATTGATCTTCAGTAATAAGTAATGTGAATTAGTTGCCAAATTGCATGTTATATAAAAAGAAAGTTAGTTACATCAATGATCACAGTATTAGTTTGTTTTTTTCAAATTTAGTCAAAATACAGCCCAATTCCTGATTTCAAAAATATTTTTTTCCCAAAGCAATTTCCTTAAGTTCCTTTATTGAAGGTTTCCTAAAAAAAAACAACATTTTTTTTTGTTAATAGAAATTTCAAAATTAAATTCACCCCTATCCAGCTCTACAAGTTGAACATAAGTAAATAATCTACTGTTGAAAACACTTTCATTCTCATATTTAAAGTATCTGTAAGCAAAGAAAACCACCACTAATTACCCAATGTAAGTAAATATGGCGTGATGTTTCCCAATCCATAGGGACCCGGCCACATTCCCTAAATGGTGAGAGAAAAAAACCTGCATCAGAAATGCCCAGAGAAAAAAGAAAACACAACCATGAAGTACATGTACAGTGCTCCAGTTAGGATTAAATAAGGGCATAGTGCTCTTATGTCAAACGGGCAATTCAGGGTGCCCAGTTGTTACATCAATGTCAGTGTGGACAATTTTCAATAAAGCATGTATTTATATTTCCTATTAATTGTTGTTGTTTTTTTCATTTAAAATATTGTTAAATAATTATAAATATAAATTTTGTAATATATTTTCGCTGTTGATATTCAGTTATTTTTTTTAAACTTCAAATAAAATTTGCTGTATTCAAATGTGATCAGACAAAACAAGGGCATGTTGGGGGTCATAGATGGCAGGGTGGGACCTTGGGATTGCAGGGTGCTGCACCTTTTTGTTGAGGCCTAGCTGGAGCACTGCTTGTAATTGCCTTCACACATTGCTGCAATATCAGCAACAAATATCGAGAGCAGAGGACACTAAAATAGTATTTCTCTTTTTAGCTGATTTGAGCACAAAGTGCTCAAGGTGGGCTATTGTGATCAACCTATGTCTGGCATTGTGCAGTGTGAGTCAATAACTTCAAGCTCATTACCACTATAGAGGCCCCATTTTTCATCCTTTCTTGATGAAACTTGGTCAGAATGTTTATCTGGATAATACCAAGGCTGAGTTTGAATCCAGGTCAGGTGCAGGCACAAGGTCAGATTTTAGGTAAACCTTGTAATGTTACCACTCTAGAGGCAACATTTATGACTAAATCTTAATAAAACTTGGTCAGAATTTTAATGTATACAATATCTAGTCCTAATTTTAATCAAGGTCACTTGTGTCCAAAAATAAGGTCAAATCTTTAAAAAAAACAAAACTTTACCCTTCTAGAGGCCGCATTTATGGCTGATCTTGATGAAACTAGGTCAGAATGTTTATTTTGACAATATCCAGGCCTAGCTGGAATCTAGATCATGTGCGTCCAAAAACTAGATAACTAGGATAAATCTGAGGAAAATCTAATTATCACCCTAGAGGCCCTATTTTTCATCTAATCTTGATGAAACTTGGTTACAGAAGATTGTTTATTTGGACAATATAAGACTGAGTTTGAATGTGGGTCCAAAAATTCGGTCATTTGATTACTCATATGCGCCCTTTCGAAGAAGGCGACAAATAGCAGTCACACTGTCCATCTGTCTGTCTATGCGAAATTTCCAGTCTCTGCCATAAGTTTGACATGTATTGATAGTGGTGTTTAATGATTTTGCCAAAATTTCCACCATAATATGTGTCGTGTTCTGAGAAAACTGGGCATAATGCATGTGTGTAAATTGTCATCCCAGATTAGCCCAGCACAGGCTAATCAGGGACGACAATTTCCGCTTGTATGGAATTTTTCGTTTAAATGATGTCTCTTCTTAGCAAAAATCCAGTTTAGGCGAAAAGTGTCGTTCTGGATTAGCCTGTGTGGACTGCACAGGCTAATCTGGGACAACACTTTACACAAATGCATTATGCCCAGTTTTCTCAGAACAAGACTCATAAGACGACGTGTTGAATGTAGCACCATCCTCCTACCTTAGTCAAGGTTACTCTGAGTGATTAAAGGTCAAATTTATAAAATAGCTTTAAAATTCCGGTTTCAGCAATAACTTTGTCATATATGGAAACATTTTTAAATAAATTTGTACAAATGCAATCCATCATAAGACTACAGTTGTAAACCAACTTGTTGGTACTGTTACCTGTCATTTGTCATTCTATTTTAAGATAACATTATACAAATGACAACCATCAGGAGACTACATTTCGTGTGTAATAACTGTCTTCTATATCTCAGTTCAAGGTCACTTTTAGAGGTCAAGTGTCAAATTTGGCCATAGAACAGATTGAACATTCCTGTCTCAGCTGTAACTTGCCAAATAATGATTGATTTAAAAATAGCATGGCACAAATTCTATTCATCATAGGTCAATGTGTCGCAAGTTACCTTCTTGTGTTTGCTTGTGTTTGACATAAGCAGATTTCTTTAGACAAAATAGGAATGTGAGGGCATCCATGCTCTATGGACACATTTCTTGTTCATTTAGGTCTATCCTTGTTCACTTACTAATTTCATACCTTCTCATAGGTTAATTCTTCAACAATTTGTGTCCAAGAACTCAGGTTAATGTTAATGGCTCTCTTGTTTTAAGTGCAAACTATTGTGGATGGACGTGTTCGCAAAATTGATTATAAATAAACTTTAGCATTCCACAAAACAGAGTGGGGGCCCTGTACAACCAGTACTTATTTTTAATTAACCTGGTCTTCTGGACAGTAAGGGCCTTTCATGAATACTGTACAACATTCAAGCAACTTTTTTCCCAACAAACGTGGATGAGGTAATGTCAGATAGTCTCTGTAGATTTAAGATATATGTGTTACGTTCTGAGAAAACTGGGCATAATGCATAAAGTGTCGTCCCAGATTAGCCTGTCCAGTCCGCGCAGGCTAATCAGGGACCACACTTTCAGCTTTTATGACATTTTTTGTTTAAATGAAGTCTCTTCTGAGCAAAAATCCAATTTAGGCGGAAAGTGATGTCCAGGATTAGCCTGTGTGGACTGCATAGGCTAATCTGGGATGACACTTTACACACAAGCATTTTGCCCAGTTTTCTCAGAACAAGCCACATATGTACAACGGTATGGTGTGTGGAATGTAAATTTAGTTGTTTTATGTATTGCATTTACAGGTTAAACAGGAACTTGAGTGAAAAGAAACGAAGAGACCAGTTCAATATGCTGGTAAATGAACTGAGCACGATGGTGTCAACAACTAACAAGAAAATGGACAAGTCCACTGTCCTCAAATCTACTATATCATTCCTGAAAGATCATCAAGGTAAACATGTTACAGATTACATTTACATTTTAGTCAGGTGTTTCATTTATTTGAAATAATATTTAAACTTCAAACATTGAATTAAAGTTAAAACATTGAATTTAAGTGTTTTCATTTTTTACTGCCAAGACAATCTTAACAATACATTCGAAAAGATAATAACATTTATCATAAAGATAATTAATTGATTGATCAATAAGTATGTTAAGGCCTTAAAATACTGTTTACTGATAGTTGTCACTATGATTGTTAATATATAAAATCAATTATATATTACTGAATCATAAAGCTTTCAATGACAATACAAATATTGTGTTTAGAAACTACAAATCAAGCTCAAGTTCATGAGATAAAGGAGAATTGGAAACCATCGTTCCTGACAAACGATGAGTTCATGCATCTCATGTTAGAGGTAAGAATTGTACGATGTTCTTGTAGGATGTTCCACTTCAATGTCTTATTATATATGAGCCTCGCTTTGGAAAAATGAAAAAAACACTTTCCGACTTCTTATAAAAAAAATGCTGTGTCATACTTGATACTTGTGTGCATGTTTTATTCAATTTCAATAATAACAAATTCTAATTGTTTCAGGCACTTGACAGCTTTATGCTGGTGTTCACTCAGCAAGGCCTCATCTTGTATGCCTCAGAGGGTGTGACATCACTATTAGGACATTTACCAGTAAGAAAACACCATTCCATTTATCCAAAATATCAACATACCAGAATAGAAAATTTGCTTGAAACCACTCAGAAAGCATATTCCACCAAAAAGGATGCTGATTGCACTGATATGTTGTACATCTGGATCACCACCATAATTGAGTCTTTTGTTTATTGGCCCATTTTAACCTTAGTTTTAATAGCATAAATACGTTACCTGCTATCTTATAGCTACTCATTCCGTAGGATAGTTATTTGTCCGGAAAAACTTTCTGGGGGAGCCCCTTATATAATCAGTCTTGTAGGTCTTAACGGTCACACTTAGTGCAGTGTAACCGAGAACTACCCTACGTCATGATTACGTCATTCTTATTCCGGACATGTGCAAAATTGGCTGACATGTTTGTCGTTAGACTAATTTGTTGCTTTTTTTCACCAGGATTGTCTGTTTAACAGACCAGAGAAGTTTTAATTGCATTTTAAAATATTCTCCGTTATTGTTCGATTCTTTCTGTATTGTTTTGTTAACTTTGACCGGTTCGGTCAGGTTATTTTCTTTGTTTAAGGAAAATGCCTAAACACGTGGTTCGTGTGTTATACATTGCGAGAACATGAAAAGCGTGCTTTTTCTTATTCATTGAAGAATGTATATCATTTGCTTGTGTGCAAATCATGATTTTACGTTCTACATGACGATCTAGTTGATGGTCATTGTATTATTTCATCTGTTTCGAATTAAACTTTTGTTTAATTTATGCTCTACGGCAATGGTAGTATACGTACTATTGGCTTTCTCTTTTACACTTAGTAACTGAGAGAGTGTTAATTATTTTCATTATGGGTAAATAATGATTTAATATGCCGTGTGACAATCTGGTCTATGACCAGTTTATTGATGAATATGTTGTGCTCTTGTTNAGAGCACATTCACACCAACATGCCCTTTGTCTCTCTAAGTTCATCATTCAATTGGTGGGCTTTACGTTCATATTTTTTAATAATATGACTAGAAATAGTGTCGTGGTATGGAGCAGTGTAAAGATTCTTCAAAAGACTGAAGTTATTATAAAGAATTTATATCTATTGAAATTTTATAAATTGAAAAATTTCATTTTTATAATAATATTATAAAAATAATATTATTGCTTTATTAAAAGAGTTTGTGTAAAAAAGACTTAGTTAACAATAGTACATATTGTTTATACTGATGGTAATGACATATCACGTTTGAATGTTTTACTCAGTATATAAACTTTACAATATAAGAGTTCAGATATGTAGAAATATGTATATGTCAAAGTTCTGGCATTCCCATTGACTTTGAGTTAACAGGATTCAACTGTATGTGTATAGCGAAAACTTAAAACTGCTTTTTATCTGAAAACAAAAAACCTTGAGCATAGATATTTGGCATGAAACATAATCTAGAGGACCTTTACCAAGATTGCTTGAATTATATCCCTGATGTCAAAATTTGGCACACCACAGGGGCGAATGTGTCCTTATATCCTATGTACATAGTGAAAATTTTAAAAATCTTATTGTCTGTAACAGCAGTGATTCGAGTTACAGTCTTTGGGTAAAAAAAAAAGTCCAGTGAGCGATATAGGGTCATCATGGCTCTCTTGTTGTTATTGTCTTGATAGATTCAACTCGGGGACGACCTGGCATATCTTCACCTGCTGAAAGCACATAATGCTGTAACACCTGTGGATGAATTCTACCGTGCTTTTGTAATGCAAGATTTCAACTTCACAACAAAGAGCTTAAAGGTGAGTTACCTATCATTGGTTTTACATGTACAATGGTAACATATGTAGCATTTTTCTTTGTCCACATTTACAGGGATGGAAATTAGTGGTTGCCCGTTAGCACGGGGGTAGAATATTTTGGCCTGGGCAACTCAATTTCAAAAGTTGGTGGTCCGGCCAGGCAACTTTAATTTTTTTAAAGCTTGAAACAATTTAATGCAATAAAATTGAATAAAATGGGTGACTGTGGATCAATAATGGGTAAAATAATATTAATTATTTAGACATAGGAAATGATTCAATTCAGGCTCATAGTAATACATTATGATTTGAAAGTGTGTTAAGTCAGCAATGTTTTTAATTATCTATTATTTTATTTAAAGAATCTATTAGTTACACATGAGACGACATACATATTTCTGGGCTCGTTACTCTTTAGCTGGGCAACCAAAATACTGAAGATGGCTTCCTGTGCGGGGCACCAATAGTAAAAAGTTAGTTTCCATCCCTGATTTATGTAATTTTATTGAAATTGAATAGATTTGATTGCTTCATTAGATTATTGATTTATTTCATGAAAAAAAATACATATATTGATCACAGTGTACCCCTGTCTATCTGTGAGTGCATCTGAGCATCCAAAGTTTTCTGATGTTCATAGCTTGAAAATTACAAGTGACATTGACTTGAAATCTCATATGCTGAACTCATTCAGGGGAAGTGCAAGGAAAAAGAACCATGACTTTACCTTGCACACTCGAGTTATTGCAGGAATATGTATGGAGCATACTTTGAAATTCAGAGGGGCATCTGTGTCCATCTGCTATGGATAGATTTCTAGTTGTTTAATTGCTACACATCTAATTTTAAAGAAGTTTTTTTAATTTTGAATATTTTCAATCAGGTTAAAAAATGCAAAATGCTTTGCAATTGATTGGGTTTCTTGTTCAAAAAAGATGTTATCACAAATAAAAAGTAAGGCAAACTTTAATAGTTTAGTCCGACTGCAAAATATACACAACTCGTTACCAGGTGAATGGAACTTAAAACAGCCTTATTGTTAATTATTTATTTTTTTGTTAATTATTTAGGATGAATTTCTCATTATTCGACGTCAAGCGACCAAAGTTCCTGAAGGATACTTGTGGTTGTATGGATGTAGCTGTAATTCGGCACGGCAAACAATGCTTAATTCAGTTTCCTTTTCACTATCAGGACCTGTTGAAGGTATGATTTCGATCATCATTTCACAATGTTTATATTGATTTATGTTGTTTTATGTTTTTAAACTTTGCTTAATCATATATTTGATCATATACTTCCAGATATGCTTCACGACTAATTTTTTGTCAGCTACAAAATAGGAAAGAAAGTCTGTTTTATCGTATTGACAAATGAAATAAACAAAATGAAGGTCAATATGAATTTATCGCCACATTTTTTAAGTAATTGAGTTTTGAACATTGTTGGACTCCACTGTTACAAGCTTTTATTTGAAGAGACGGTTGTAAGTCTCAACTTTGTGAACTACATATTTTGGTAGTAAAATACTCCTTTAACATATTTAAATGTTACGATTGACCACTAATATGTCTTTAAAATTCTAGAATAAATTGTTATTTAAGTACAAATAACCTTTGCATGTCACGAAATTTCAATGCATTTTGTAATATGAGAATTTTTTGTACATTATTATAATTTTCAGTGGTTGCAAATTTCAGATTTTGACCATCCTTACAACAAGTGTTACCATATTGAAGCCATGGAAAACATTGCATCTCAGTTTACAGATGTCAACTTGGAAAATGAATTTAATAGACGTAACTTTGTTTTATTACCACTTAAATATGTGTCTTTCATGCTTTTTCAAGAAGAGGGGTATATTGTTTTTGGTCTGTCATTCTGTCTGTCTGTCTGTCCAAAACTTTGACCTTGGTTAAAGTTTTTTCATAAGTTTTGCAATATATTGGACATAGCAACTTAATATTTGGCATGCATGTATATCTCATGGAGCTGCACATTTTAAGTGGTGAAACGTCAAGGTCATCCTTCAAGGTCAATCAAAGGTCAAAAAACACATTCCAAGGGAAGTAATAAGCTCTAAAGGGAGATAATGTCTATACCTGCCAAATGATAAATAGAAATTTTATTTCAAAGCGGCGCATTGTGTTTTGGACAAACACATCTCTTGTTATACATAGTTGGCACAATTCTCTATGCTTTTGTATTGGTATCTGTCAGCTCATTTTGTCATATATCTGTGTTTTGTTTGGCTAGAGTGTATTATGAGACTAGCTTTTTTCTGATGAAGCAAGTCGTCTACACAAAGGAAAAGTGGGCACCGTTTGTTTGGATGGTTGTGCCGAACATTTATAATAAAATGACCGTACTCTATTTTATTGAATAAATGATACCTTTTGTGTACTATTATTTGCCTAATTTGAAAGACAATTGAACAGAGAATTTATACCTAATTCCTTCTTTGATGTTGCATTCTTGAATAAAATCTCGACTTATCTGCGCGCATGAATTAATATGTTACCAGCCATACAATTTTGTGTCCTAATGTGAATCATAGTCAACATTGATGTTTAATATTTTTTATAACTGTAAAAAGTTATAAAAAGCATTCCTTATCAACATGAAAACATACAATAGCCTTTTATTGTTTTTTTGCAGGCATCGAAGAAATGAATGGCACATCTGTTGAACACTCTTATGAGAAACAGGGCCCAAAGGTAATATTTAAAAAAAAAAAAGTTTAATGTCATGTTTTTGGTAACTTGGTCACAAAGGATGAGCTATTGTGACAGGTCTTTGTCGTGTGTCGTGTTTCAACATTTTTAGTTAAACATCTCCTCCCAAACCACTGAGCCAATGCCTCTTTGGTAAAAATTGATCCCACCCTGGAGGCAAATGTGGTTTCCTTATATGAATTAAGTGAAAATTTTGAAACCACATATCCTAAACTATAGATATTTGGCATGAAACATTGTTGTCAAAACTCGCGTTAATAATCTTTGTAACGGAAAGGAATAAATTTCCAGTCTGTAGAAAAAACCTAAGTGACTAAGGCAGGTGAGCAAGGTTGGGCCATCATGGCTTTTCTTGTTTAGTTTTTTGATACATTTTTGCCATGCATGCACATTTTTTTTGGAGACAGTTTGCCAAATATGATAAATATACAATCATTTGCATATTTCTGATGCAAGTTCTATGTTTTGAATTTTTATTGCAGGTTGTGATATACCCGATTGAAGGTCACAACCATGCCGTTGTTGTACATTGTGATAATTCCTACAGCATTGTGAAAATTGATTTTAAGGGCCCAAAACCTGTTCTGAAATGTTCTACATGTAAGCATATTAATTTGTTTTTATTGTGTAAGCTGTTTTGAATTTCTAGGAACATTTTTTCTTAACTTAATTATAACTGTTATGCATAATGAAGTGGATGAACTGTACAAATGTTATAGGAAGATGATGATTTATCTAAAATTAAAGTTAATTTATGTACATGACTCTTTATTGAGAAAGAACAGTATAGGTCTACAAGCTAAAATATGTTATTAAAAACTGATTTCAATTTGGTCCGAAACAAACTTCATAATTAAGGAACTTTACATTATAGCCTAATATGACTTGTGAAGAAGCCACAAAGGCTATACTTTACTGTATGCTGATTTAATAAAACATTTTTTTCTCAAGGCTGTAAAAAAAAGGAGTGCGAGTCAAGCTGCATTCACATTGATTCCACCCTACATCAAGACCTAGCTGTGTCTGATGTCACACAGACGCTGCTACAGCAACTTAATATAAAGCCTAAGTGGCGTTCTCGCTATATCCCTATGGCAGTGTCATCAACAAAAATACCATTCTCCCCAGCTCCAGAAGAGCAGAAAAAAAATAGGAAAGATTTTAGAGACCTGGTACATGAAGATGGATCCATTCATCTTATACCTGGTGAAACAAATTTTGCTCAGAGATATCATAAGTTGAATAGAAACATTTATCTTATGCTTTTTGGATTTTTTAAAAGAGAAATATCAGTGAATTAAAACTGATATTTTACTGTATTAATATTTTAATCAATATTTTTCACTGTTTTACTGTGAAATGACGCCATTTTTTCGACGAAATGACCCCATAAATCCAGCGAAAGTATCCAGTTAAACTCTTTTACAAAATAAATAAACAAAAAAATTACCCATTGGATCCCCACATGTATGGAATTATAATTTGGTAGACATGCATTACTTTTGATCAGATGTGATATGCGTTAAATAAAACTATAAAAAAGCATACACTCAAAATACAGTGAATTATTCACTTCAGACTCTGATGGCCATTGTGTATGTGGCGGGGACTGGCTTGAAGAAACTGAGCTAGAATGTACGAGAATCATAAGTGCTACGGATATGTTGCATGCTAAAGGTATATTTTTCTTAATTGAGAAGGACCAAACTATATGTATCCTGCCCATATGGGCATCTGTTTCACAATGTTTAATGCTGTTTCTAAAGAAAATATGTTATTTAATATTTGGTCATGCTATCCATGTTACTATATATTTACATAAATTTGAATAGCAATCAACTGTTATGTCTACTTACAGCTCGCCATGGTTTAACATAGAAGGGAAACCATTTCACAAAAGCAAATAATTCTGAATTTAAATTGATCAAAATATTGTTGTTTCATTGACTAGATTAATTTATTTTTTAATTTGTTGTCAAGGTCCATTTTCCAGAAACCTTCAAATATATTTTAGTTAATTCTGCATGTAAAATGTCACAAGAGAAATCCATGGGCATATTCCACTTAATGTAGTTTCAATGCAATTTCTCTCCTTTCATTTAAGTGTATATCAGAAACTGCAGCAGTTGTGACAGATTCAAAGACTACGACGGAATAGAAGACCAACTTCTTAACATGGGCGTTTACTTGATCAGTCATGATTTGTTACGAAAGTATCTCCACCAGTTTATAACTGAAGGGTGTGTATCTGTAAGAACTTACTTTTGCATACAAAAATACTATCACAATAGTACCATGATAGCTAATATACCTATCACAATGAGATTGTAATATAAGAAAACTATCCTGATTATTTTGCGATTTTTTTTGTTGTACCATCCTATCAATGTAGTCATTAATATGACATAACATACCATAGTTATGTAACTTATCTTAAGGGTGCACATCTTTAACATCAGTCCAAAAATAAGAGTTTTTTTTTGTATTGTGTTTTTTTTTGGCATACCAAGCAAAAATGCAAACAGTGCCAACCATGGCATTCTATTGTACAATCCCCCATATTCAAAAGAAAATTATTGTGAGTTTTTTTGTGAATAACTATTGATTGTAAGTGGACTATCGGCGATTGTTATTGATGAGTTTGCTGACAATGTATTTAATCGGAGCTACCCAGATCACAATATATGTATAAATAGACTTATTGTTACAACACTAGTAAATGTATAAAGCATTTTATAAGAGTGATCAAATTGCTCTTCTGTCACTTGTGTTTTATTATTGTTTATGTTTCAGAACACCACTTATCTCCTTCTATCAAGAACTTTGCTGGCAGCAAGTGGAAAGTGGAAACCTTGATATCTGCGCACATTTTTCATACAACAGGTTTGATTTTATGCCCAGCTTATCAAACCTTATAAACTTGTTTTGTAAATTCATTTTTAAAGCTGCCTTGGCTTTTTTATTTATTTGCTTTAAATCTTGTCCCAGGTTCTGTTTTGGCTTCACAACTCAAGTACGTCTGGTCAACCATTTTAATTTTCAGATTTTTATATTAGTTTCCTTATTCATGTAGTTTCCTAATGCATAGCATCGCATTTTTATTTCTAAAAGCATATCGATGTCAAACATTTCATAATTGGTTTTAGCAATTTGTTTTGCTATCACAATATAAGCTCTTGTAGTTTAATTGCAAAAATACCTCTGAACTATAAGGAGTTGATTTCAGATTTCGATATGCCTGGTATGGTTTCCTCAATCTTCTGGATGCTGACTACACATGCGGGTTTTCCTGTCCTGAGTGTGGCAGTACCCCAAGCACTGTAGTGATGGATGGTGTGGCTTTGGGGCTTAGAAAGTCATTCATGCCTTGGAAGAACTTCTTGAAGTCTCTGAATGTTACATCTTCATTAGATGGAAGGTTATACCATTTTCCATTTTTGTGCCCCCCCCCCCTCACACACACACACAAAGTGGGCGGCATATAGTGTTGCCCTTGTCCATCCGTACGTCCCGAAATTTTTACTTTTACAATAGAACCAGTCTGTTTAAAACATATGTAAGGTGAGCCATATAGTGCCATCATGGGCCTTGTTTAAATATAAAATGTTTTATTACATACCTGTTTAATGCTTTTAACAAAAATAAATCAGTATTAGGCTACTCGCTGTTTTCCGATTCCTTATTACCATACTAGCCAGACTACTTTCTTCGACCCATTTAATGACGTCACACTTAATGACGTCACATTAAATGACGTAGCATTTTAGTCATTGTTTTGTCAGTTTTATTTAAGCAAAAACATACAATTGATAACTGTTTTCGTTAGTTGTTGAATATAATAAAAGGAATATTACGCTAGTCAATTGTTCCAAGTGTTTGTATCAGTCTCATGGCTTGCGCTATTTCGTATCACACTCGAGGCTCCCCCTCTCGTGTGATACGTCATCACACAAGTACTCGACTGATACAAACTCTGTGAACAATTGACTAGCATATATTGGTTATATATATCTCATGTTACCTTTTTTTTTTAGTTCCCACAATACTCGTATTTTCATCAACAATCAACACACCAGAAGACTGATGGTAAAGTTCTGTGATTGTGGTCTATCTGCCAAGGAATTTGCAGAGCTAAGGGATTGTGTTGCTCTCTACCAGCCTTCATTGACACCATTTTTGCTTGTCATTGACTCTGCTTGTCATGTTTTAAAATGTCCAGACATTTTGAAGGAGTTGCTAATGTGTTTAGCCTCTAACTATCCAGTGTGTGGTTTTCTTCATTATAATGAAAACGTATTTAAATTGGTATTAGAGCTGGCACAGGGATCTGACATCAGTTCCAGAATGGCTGACACAGTTCTACTGCACACAGAATGTCCAATCTTAGGGACTGTCATGCAGTATTATCAGTGGATTGTCCCTGAATACATGAGACCAATATTGAGAGAATTGGTAGAAAAGGCAAAATATCCATTCAAGGGAAGTACACATGAGCTGCTTTCATGTAATGATGATTGCCCATGTACTGGGGAAGGCCTTTTTCCAACCTTGCCAAAACTATGCTACAGGGGCAACTATGTTCTAGATAACAAGAACAAAACCAGTGATTCTGGCTGCAGAAAAAAAGGATTCTCTCATCCTTCTCTTACCCCTGGGCTGTTCACCATATCCTGTGTTCATGGTATGTTCCCTTAGTGTAGCTATTAAAAGCCTTGTGTGAACATTAAAAACCAACAATGAGACATATATTTGTTAGTTTGTGATCAAATTTTACACATTTATATTCAGTATACAAATTTTCTGTGCCTGTTTATATGATCTTGTAACAAACATCAGCTTGACCTCAAATCTGTAATGGCTGAATTCATTTTTATTCTTCAGGAATTTGTTACGGATTCCAAATCATGGAAGATGTAGAGTCGCCAAACATACCCTTCACAATCATGCGGACGCGTTTCAATACTGGTAACTTTATTATGGCAAACATTGGCATATTATATGCTTGAGGCACATATAATGCCCTATTTTTATGCCCCCTTTCGAAGAAAAGGGGGTATATAGTTTTCGCACTGTCCGTCAGGCGGTCAGGCTGTCGGTCTGTCACACTTTTCATGTCCGCTCTCTAATTCAAATAGTTTTCATTCGATCTTTACCAAACTTGGTCAGAAGTTGTATCCAGACAATATCTAGGTCAAGTTCGAATATGGGTCATGCCGGGTCAAAAACTAGGTCATGGGGTCAATTAGTGCATTTTCAACGGCGCCACTTTGTCCGGACTCTAATTCAAATAGTTTTCATCCGATCTTCACCAAACTTCGTCAGAAGTTGTATCTAGACAATATCTAGGTCAAGTTCGAATATGGGTCATGCCGGGTCAAAAACTAGGTCACTGGGTCACTTAGTGCATTTCAAGGATTTAGCATGGTGTCCGCTCTCTAATTGAAGTAGTTTTCATCTGATCTTTACTAAACTTGGTAAGAAGTTGTATCAAGACAATATCTAGGTCAAGTTCGAATATGGGTCATGCCGGGTCAAAAACTAGGTCACGGGGTCACTTAGTGCATTTCAAGGATAAAGCATGTTGTCCGCTCTCTAGTTTATGTGGCTTTCTGATTTATTTTGATATTCTAAGACATTTTTATGCCCTCGAAGGAGGGCATATAGTGATCGGACTGTCCGTTCGTCTGTCAGTCCGTCTGTCCGTCACACTTTGCATTTAGATTTCGAAAAATGCTCATAACTTCTATGTCGCTTCAGATATCAATTTCATATTTGGCATGCATGTGTATATGAACAAGGCCTTTCCATACGCACACAAATTTTGACCCCTGTGACCATGACAACTCTTGTTTCTTTCACAATTCTGTCTTTGAGAAATTGTGTTTATTTTGTCCACCAACATGAAGACATTCTTATCCAGTCATCCGCTATGAACAAGCATCATCATGACTTTTGTTTGAATGTTAATACATGAATGTGAATAATGTTTTGGTTACTGCCTTGAAGCATTAAACTGTCTTATGGTTCAACATTAAAAAAAGTGGATCAATTGTCATGACCCTCTTATCCCTATTAGTTTAACCTTTTTTTCAGACATAGTTAAGATATTTGGTTCAAATTTGTTATGTGTATAAACTATCATAAGGGACATAAGGGATACACATTTTACACGGGAAGGTTACCATAAATTGTGTCAAAGTTTTGGCCCTAATTTTGATTTTCATTGAAATTTGATTAAACAAGTTGTCAAGGTCAATTCGTCAAGGTCAATTTGTCGATAATTAAACTGGAGTCAGATTTTACATGGGCAGATAGAGATAAATTGCTTTCACTTAATTATCTAACATTGAGACAAGTGGAGCGCGCTGTCAAATCTTATTGTTTATTTCACATTATTTATTCTTTATATATGAGCTCTTGAATCAACATTATGTGGTTCTTATTTGCGTGTAAGGTAATACTTATTTGCAACATAAATACATAATTATATGTATTTATAACTTAAGTAACAAGTTTTATTTTCTTCATCATGAGCTTGTGCTTTTGTTCATGTAATTATTGTGATTTTTTATTTTCTATCTTGTTGCAGCTCCTAAGCTGGTAATATATGACAATGCTTGTAACCTGCACAAATATTGTCTGAACCGTGATCCTGTCTTCTTCCGAGATTCCTGGTTTGTGGTTGATAGGTTTCACTGGGTAAATCATGTAGGTATGTAGACTTTAAATATCTTGCCAATTGATTATATGTCCCAAAATCATCAAAAGTGTATTTTCAGATCACCTTGCACGAAAAAAGCAAGCTATTCAGGTTTTTCATTGACCTGTCTTATAAGTAATGTCTGAGGTAACCTTTTCAAAATTACATAATAAGTATGTTGTGTGAGTTAAATAAACTCAAAGCTCCTAATCAGTAACTCTATGTCGATATGTGTCAAACAAATGTGCATTCTTACAGTATTACTCTAAAATCTTTTTTTACATGCACGTAATTTAGTTATTTCTTGTTGTTGTACTTAGAAGTTGACAACAATTCCCTCCAACTTTAATTAACACAAGTTTGCACAACAATAAAATTTCAATTTAAATTAGATAAAGGTGGTATGGTTTCATTTAGACATGTATCAAGATGACTTGTTTTTATTTTACAGGCTGTCACAAGGGTTACAATTTGTCAGCATATGTCCAGCACAACAAGGTGAACTCACAGGTGGCAGAACAAAGGAATGCCACGCTGAAAAAACTTAAATCCATGCTTTCTTACATGAATATGGAAAATTTCAACAACCATCTTAAGCTGTTCCTGTGGTTTAGGAGTATGTTGTCAGCATGGAAAATGGACAATGAACTGCCATCAAAACATGCAATGTTATTTGCAAGCCTTGTGCCAATATATTCAAAATTGCAGTAAACACATTATTCTGCAATTTGAGCAGACAGTATTCAAATACTACCCCATTCAAAAAGTAAATAAAAATGGAGTGAACATTTTTGTGATTCTTATAAAGAATTATTTAACAATATGTTTTATTAAAGTAATAACAAACTCTACGGGAGCTTTTGATTTTGACGTGAATGATGCTGTTGACCATACTACATACACATATATATATATATATATATACTAAAGCTAAAGATGGTTGTTGAAATTTTCCATATTCATGTAAGACAGCACTGTAAACTTGCATTTTAATATCATACATATCACATATATGTAAATATCGTACATTTTCTTATATATATATGTGTGTGGATTTCTTCATTATAATGAAGATGTATTTAAATTGGTGATAGAGCTGGCAGAGGGATCTGACATCAGTTCCAGAATCTCTGACACAGTTCACAGTTCTACTGCATACAGAATGTCCAATCTTAGGGTCTGTCATGCAGTATTATCAGTGGAATGCATTTTGATATCATACATATCACATATATGTTAATATCATACATTTTCCAATCATCATTACATGAAAGCAGCTCATGTGTACTTCCCCTGAATGGATATTTTGCCTTTTCTACCAATTCTCTCAATGTATTGTAAATCCAAACTTTGAAAATATGTCAATGTTAGAGAAGACTATTTTGGTGTTCTCCAACCCACTTTTGATTAGAATAACTGCCAAATCCTGTTTTGAAATTCGTAAATAACGCTCATTTTATCTATGTAAATAACTAGATAGAGGATTTTTAACAACCTGGTCAACTAGTATTTTATTCACATGTGTGTAATACTTAGTATTTTAATATTTGAGTAATTGTACTCAACATGGTTGTAGATATGTATAGTTGGTTTAAAGGTTGTACAGTTTACAGTTGTTCTTTATGTCCTAGCAATATAAACTGGAAAACTATGATGTATCAATAGCTGACTTGTGTCTTTACAATTTCGTCTTCAACACCAAATTCTTAAATTATCCAGTGTTGGCATGTTTTAGTACCAATTTAATGTCAAGTAGCCTTACTTAGGTCAATATTCTCTTTTTTGTCAGACATCACTACGTTTTCCAGTTTTCCAACTCTGTGTGTACAATGATTAGCAATGGTTAATGTGTTTGATTGTACAGACAATATATGTTGATATGTGTGTATATCGAAGTCCCTTTTTAAAGGCTTTTGTATTGTGGTCATATGCAATGTATCAATTTTATAAATCTTAAATGACATTTTTACAGTACATTGTATATGCTGGGACTAAATAATACACTAAACTTGCTTCTTAGCGCATTTGAATGTTAATGAAGGAAAGATAACTCTGCAGGGCTTAAAAGTAGATATTTAAATGATAGGGTCTGAAGAGTTACTTCCCTTCAATCTGTTATAAAGCAATTATCTGCAGTCTGATAACTGATTGTAATTTTGTACTAGGTTAGAAGTAAATATTATCACCACTAATAGCTTATCATGGTATGCCATGATGGTGGAATGTTCTCTCTTGTTGGTTAACTATTTGTGAAATAATGTCACAATTCACAGTGTTGGATAGTATTCGGCAACAAATGTGTATGACAAATAGTAAGATTGGTGGTGGCAAAATAGCTTTTAACATGCATATTGATTGTCATGTAAAGTACATTGATACGCAGAATAAGTCTTTTATAATCCATTTTATGAGTGGCCAATGTTTTATCTTATTGTTTTATATATGCAAAACTGTGATTAATGTAAATATTGGATGAGACTTTAATAAATAATAAAACTTAGACATGCTACGAGAATACAATAGAAAGAATCAAACTTAAACCGCTACTGTGAAAATGCAAATTGCAAACACAAGAAACAAAATGCCCTATCTTTTAGTAATATATCATGGGAGGACTTATGTAAAATAACTGTTAAGAATCAACACGTTAATTAACAATATAAGTACGGTTTTCCATTAGATTAAAGCTATATATCGTGACCTATGTTTTGTAGATGTTCATAATACTTTGGATTTCTAAATTTAACTGTCTTCATCATTACATTATGATTATATGATTATACTATGTGTGTCGTTATGTTTTATATCTCTGTTGCTAAGTATTTTTTGCTCTAATTACCGAATAAGTTCTTTAATTGGTTTCGATAGGACTAACTGATCGGTAACTATATGTTGATCGCTTCTGTTTATTGTGTTTCATGTAAGGGATTATATGATTATTATTTAAGGAATTTTTTGATTATTATTGTTTCTCATGCATAATGAGCTTCTCCGCTTTTGTCATGATTTGAAAAAGTGTTGTTCATGTACGTGCATGAATGTTTTTGTTTACTTGTGAGTGTGTGTATGAGACTGCGTGTGTGATATGACGAATATCATTTTATTTTAGAATGTTCTTTCTATTAACTGATTTAAGGAAGAGATATATAAATAAAAAGTATTGGCTGCGACCTAATATGCGTTCTTTCTATTAACTGATTTAAGGAAGAGATATATAAATAAAAAGTATTGGCTGCGACCTAATATGCGCAAATTTATTGCATTTATGAATACACAAGATGCACTTACTCTAAGAAAAGTAGATTGTTTTACATTTTTTGGTTTTAAAGTAAAGAATTAACACGTTAATTAATAATTTAAGTACTGTTTTCCATTAGATTTAAGCTCCTATATATCGTACCCTAGATAATTAATCATATAAAAAAACATATTAAAGAATGTTTTGTGGATGTTCATAATAGTTTGGATTCCTAAATTTAACTGTCTGCATTATTACACTATGATTATATGATTATACTATGTGTGTCGTTATGTTTTATATCTGTTACTAAGTAATTTGTGTTCTAATTACCGAATAAGTTCTTTAATTGGTTTCTATAGGAATTACTGATCGCTAACTATATGTTGATCGCTTCTGTCTATTGTGTTTCATTTAAGGAACTTGTGAGTGTGTGTATGGGATTGCGTGTGTGTGTGCGTGTGTGTATGTGTGTGTTTGTGTGTGTATCCATGGGTGTGTGCATGCGAGTGTACGTGTTTTAATTGCATTTTGCGTTTGTTTTCTTTTGTTTATTTGTTGTGAGAATATGCTGTCCTCATGTGCCTCATATGGCGTATTGGATCGAAATAAACACCTATCTATCTATTATGTACTGAAATGTATCGACTAGCATTAAACATGTGTTGTATATTATAAACATATGCCATGGACACACTATGTATATTGGTTACTTCTATACTATGATTGGCTAGAGGCCTTGAATTACAATAAATTTTGTAAACTTGACTTGACTACTTTAATCGAATGTGGCAGTAATGGTGCTATATAAATGGAGTTATTTTATATTGACAGCAGCAATTTAATTTTGAGGTGGTCTTGTGCTGTGGGGGGAAACCCGAGTACGCGGAGGAAACCCCACCTGTCGGAATGGTGATCACCAAACAATCTAAATTTGTTTCGTACTTTTATTTAATTTATCATGACGACTAGCATTGACGATTCTCTACAATAAATAAAATTAACAATAAAAATTAAATGCTATTCATAATATAAAAGCATACACTCATTAGGATAAAAGGTTTCATAACTGACAATTTGAAACATTTTTAATAAAGATCTAAATTCTTAATAATGATAAGTTCGCTACATCTGAATGCATTCCACTATATTTATAACATAGCATTAATTCATTGATAATACATATTATAAATACCGAATATAGTGTTACCCACTTAACGTACCTTGCAAACCAAATAATGTTTCTTTACAAAAATGCATGACGTCGACATCACGTGCGACGTCGCGGTAAAATATACACAATTATATTAAACAATTTAAGCTTTCAAATTAAATCACATTAATAATTTTAACAGTAGCATTGACCTGAGTAGCAGTAATGGCCTTTGCAGATTATAGCCGTATTATGGACCTAGATCAGCTAATATATATTTCTTGTGGTCGAATGTGATTACACGTGTACTCCTTAAGTAGTTTAATTGACCTGAAAAGCAGAAATGACCTTGGCTGATGTGGCCGTATTCCGGACCCTGATCAGCCAATGTGTATTTCCTAAGGTCGAATGTGATTTCATGTGTACTCCTTATGTAGTATTATTGACTTGAATAGCAGTAATTACCTTGGTTGATGTGGCCGTATTTCGGACCTTGATCAGCCAATATGTATTTGCTATGGTCGAATGTGATTTCAAGTGTACTCCTTATGTAGTTGTATTGACCTAAATAGCAGTAATGCCCTTGGCTAATGTGGCCGTATTCCGGACCATGATCAGCCAAAATGTATTTCCTATGGTCGAATGTGATTACATGTGTACTCCTTATGTAGGTGTATTGCCCTAAAGATCTTGGCTGATGTGGCCGGATTCCGGACCATGATCAGCCAATATGTATTTCCTATGGTCGAATGTGATTACATGTGTACTCCTTATGTAGTAGTATTGACTTGAATAGCAGTAATTACATTGGCTAATGTGGCCATATCCCGGACCCTAATCAGCCAATATGTATTTCCAATGGTCGAATGTGATTACATGTGTACTCCTTATGTAGTTGTATTGACTTACATAGCAGTAATTACCTTGGCTAATGTGGCCGTATCCCGGATCCTGATCAGCCAATATGTATTTCCAATGGTCGAATGTGATTTCAAGTGTAAATCTTTAGTAGTAGTATTGACCTGAATAGCAGTAATTACCGTGGCTGATGTGGCCGTATTCCGGACCTTGATCAGCCAATATGTATTTCCTATGGTCGAATGTGATTACATGTGTACTCCTTATGTAGTAT
>VMBQ01003228.1:48613-66007 GCA_007657795.1 Dreissena rostriformis
TTTTTTCCGCTCGAAATATATAACCCCATTTCTTATATCTTTACTCGACCCACGGACGGTTTTTAACTTCCTTCTTTGTATTAGATTGTTTGTCTTGCTGTACAAGCTTGAACAAAAATATATGTATTATATGCAAAGAATTACGTAGTTAAAATGCTAAAAGTCGAAAACATTTCAATAAACTCCGTTTCTCACTCATATCTTACATTCTGTTCATCCTTTTCCGATATGTTTTGCAATCTCTACATCATTTTTTCCAATTTCCCTGACGCTGGTACTCTTGGGTGTACGTATTTTTCTGTATAATAGTGTAGATGGAGACTAGTTTTTGAAATTAAATATTCATAATAGTCAATATATAATATACGTTTCATAGACATTTATTGATATCTTTTGCTGATATTAAAGTTTAGAATACAAAAGCCGTGAAAACCGCTTATTTTCTTACAGGCACCCCTTTAATTGTAAGCCTCTCGATCTAACTTGACCCCTAATATTCAAAGCACCCTGAATTGCACATAAAAAAATCAGGTATACTTTTTTCTACCGCCCGCAATCAACTATATACACGTATTTATAACCACTACGCTTAAAAAGAAGTTAAATTAAAAAAAAAGTGTAAAAAAAAAAACAAAAACACAGTAAACATGTTTTCGGTCATATCTCGAATATTATACAATATTTCCTGCTGAGTATTTCGAATTTCTGCCTTATACTATATTTGTAATGGCATATATGGCTTATATGTACGTTTGCGTTATAGAACTTTTTGGTGGTATTTTTAAGCTGATGTAACTGCAATCTGCTGTCTTGGGCGACATCTACGCTTTATAGATTTTCCACAATTTCACACATTTTTTACACAAATATAATTAAACAGGAAAATGAATTGTGAATATGAACATATAACTTTCATTAGCATATACAACAAAATGAACGCCCCGTGTCCTAGTGCGCGTGGTGGACGTGAAAAAGGATGTTTTCAAGGACAATAACTATCTTATTACCACGTTACACCGGATCTGAGACCCATTGCGCTATAGGTCTCTATTCGGTCTATCTTTGCAGGTATCAGAAATATAGATAGCACAATAACGAGGCTAGAAAGTTACCCCGGTCGTTTGAGCGTAATCCCCCTCCCAAAAGTAGAGTTAGCGAAAAGGATCATAACTCCTTCACGGGTTGTCCGGTTGAAAAACATCTTTTTGCATATTGAAGAACAAAGTCAGACCTTTCCAAAGGTATCCATATTGTTGGAGTAAAACGTATCGACTAGCATTACATATTTGGTGTATATTATATACATATGCCATGGACACACTTTGTATATTGGTTACTTCTATGTGCAATATGTATGATGGGCTAGAGGCCTTGAATTACAATAAATATTGTTGACTTGACTTGACTACTATGATCGAATGTGGCAGTAAGGGTGCTATATAAATTGAGTTCTTTTGTATTAACAGCGGCAATTTATGTTTGGGGTGGTCTTGTGCTGTGGGGGGAAACCGGAGTACGCGTAGGAAATCCCATCTGTCGGTATGGTGACCACCAAACAATCTGACATGCGCCAGGAGCGTGAATCGAACCCTGGTCGCCTAGGTGAGAAGAGAGCGCGCCAACCACTGCGCTAGCCGTACAGCCACAATGTGATTACAGTACATGTGTACTCCTTAAATATGCCAGCCTGAATAGCAGTAATGGTCTTGGATGATGTGGCCATATTCTGGATCTAGATCAGCCAATATGTACTTCCTATGGTCGAATGTGATTACATGCATACTCCTTTAGTAGTAGTATTGACCTGAATAGCAGTAATGGTCTTGGATGATGTGGCATATTCTGGACCTAGATCAGCCAATATGTATTTCCTATGGTCGAATGTGATTACATGTGTACTCCTTTAGTAGAAGTATTGACCTGAAAAGCAGTAATGGTCTTGGCTGATGTGGCCATATTCTGGACCTAGATCAGCCAATATGTATTTCCTATGGTCGAATGTGATTACATGTGTACTCCTTATGTAGTATAATTGACTTGAATAGCAGTAATTACCTTGGCTGATGTAGCCGTATACCGGACCTGGTTCATCCAATATGTACTTCCTATGCTCGAATGGGATTACATGTGTACTTCTTATGTAGTATAATTGACTTGAATAACAGTAATGACCTTTGCTGATGTGGCCGTATTCCTTACCTAGATCAGCCAATATGTATTTCCTATGGTCGAATGGGATTACAAGTGTATTCCTTCTGTAATATTACTGACCTGAATATCAGTAATCACCTTGGCTGATGTGGCCGTTTTCTGGACCTAGATCACCCAATATGTATTTCCTATGGTCGAATGTGATTACATGTGTACTCCTTTAGTAGTAGTATTGACCTGAATAGCAGTAATGAACTTGGCAGATATGACCGTATTCTGTACCTAGACCAGCCTATATGTACTTTCTATGGCCGAATGTGATTATAAGTGTATTCCTTTAGTAGTTTTACTAAGTTGAATAGCAGTAATGACCTTCGCTGATGTGGCCGTATTCTGGACCTATATCAGCCAATATGTATTTCCTATGGTCGAATGTGAGTACATGTGTACTCCTTTAGTAGTTTTATTGACTTCACTAGCAGTAATTGCCTTGGCTGATGTGGACGTATTCCGGACCTAGATCAGCCAATATGTATTTCCTATGGTCGAATGTGATAACAAGTGTATTCCTTCTGTAATATTACTGACCTGAAGTGGTATGTACAACTTATCTACTCAGTTAAACAATAGATTGGTCGACTTCGCACGTTATATATATATATGTTCACAGTCATGACATCTTTTTCTTTCTCACAAGATAACACGCGATAAATAAATAATTTCTTTAATTCAAGAAACGATCAAATCATGTGTGTATTTTGCTATTGATGCTACCGAAAACACAGTGTTCATCAAATGAGAACATGTGTGCTATAAAGAACGTGTGCGTAAAATTGAACATTTGTATTCGGTGCTAAACACTGCAATATTTTTTAACAGCATAATTAAAAGTGAAACATGGATAACCATATAGTGCAATGTTATTGCGAACGCTTATCATATAGTCACTTTACAGACATGAATACTTGGGGGAAAAAACGTCAGAGACCCTCACTTTGACACACTATATTGCGACCCCGGGGAACACCTTTACACCGAAGCGTACATCAATGAGTCCGTGCTTCTTTTTACTGCAAAATATATATTTCAGACACATTTGAATTGCTTTCGATATTATTTTAATACGAAACCGGCAATACACACAATAGGGGTTATTTCGAACCCCTATGGAACCCCATTCAACATTTTTGTCTTAATTTTACGAAATTCTGCTGTATTTTTTAGTAAATTTCCATGATATATGACATGACCATTTACTCTGTCCCTAATTAGTGGATCTATAGTGTTTCAGTTTTAAGTCCTATAACTCTCGTGTTTTGGCCGATTTCAAACAACAAAACTTCATTTATTAGGAAATTTGAAAAACATTTTTACAAACAATATTTGGTTCAGCATATCTTTCGAGATAAAATCACCAGAGTTTATCAAAGTGTCCTTTCCGCCCCCNGACGCCACGTTCTGTGGCGTCTCATCTGGATCCAAAATGTTTGCAAAGGCCATCAAAATTCGGTTCCCGCACTGAAAGAGTTAAAGGTGAACTTGTTTACATTTCTCCATTTGTGGGATATACATATATAAAAACTTTCACATATATAAACACCATGATATAACAACTTGACATGCATGGGTTTTGTTTTAGAAAAAAATAGTGCACCTTGGTGTTATTCTTCACAGCACAGTCTTATTATTTAAATATGTATCGCAACTTGTTTCGCTTCGAAACAGAGACTGAATGCATATTGTGTTAAGAGCCTTATTTTATTACTTTTTGTGTTTCGTAGATAATCAGGCTAGCACAATTTTATAAAATTTAGAGGCACAATCCAAGGTATTACTTGATTACGTCAAATGAGAATTTGTATTGAAATTGTTTAAACGATCTTTGTAACAGTAGAAGAATATTCAAACTGTGCTAATTACGCACTGTATCGCATTTCAAAATATTCCATAGAAATTACAGAATTACCAAGAATAATGAATATGGCAACTTTTAAATATATGTCGTGTTCTGAGAAAACTGGGCCTAAATTGGATTTTTGCTAAGAAGAGACTTCATTTAAACGAACAATGTCATAAAAGCGGAAAGTGTCGTCCCTGCTTAGCCTTTTCGGACTGCACAGGCTAATCTGGGACGACACTTTACGCACATGCATTATGCCCAGTTGTCTCAGAACGCGACATATATCTCAATCCGGCTCTAGTGTGCAGCATAGCACACATAACGAATGCTAGCGATAAAATCAAATGTATACGAGTTGTCCCTGTTTTGGCTATAAGATTGACTATGCATTCAATATATTAAGTTAATTAAGTGCGGAATGGGAGGAAAAAAACAACAACTAAACACTTATCTAATGGTACGAACAATATTGACTAAAGCTACGCTTTATGGATAACATGGATCATCGATGTCTGAACTTGACCCATTTATGCCGAGTGGATTCTACCATCCATCTAAATTGGATTAATTGGATTTGATCCCAAAATAGGGATGTCTAGTATATTTATTTCTATATTTAGAATATTTATCTCAGAAATTTAAGCAAACAGCGCAGACCCTGATGAGACGCCGCATCATGCGGCGTCTCATCTGGGACTACGCTGTTTGCCAAAGCCTTTTTTCTAGACGCTAGGCATAAATGGGTTAAGGATTTGATGGATGTGTGTCGAAGATGTGGATATGCGGACAACAACTATTGCGCGGTGGCATGGTGATTACATCCGAACAAAGATCTATCAATATGTATATTGATAGATCTATGATCCGAACTATTTTTCTTCACGTGCGTAAGCGCAAGTTTTTCACGTAATCACGTGAATATTTCGATGTTGCATCCAAGCCATCTTAAAATAGCTTACGTTAAGTACATATAATTTTACTCGGCATAATTTGTATGCGATTTCTTAAATCAAAACAAATATGTGTACAATTCTCAAAACCAATCAACTGATCAATACGTCAAAATGACGTCTTTATTTTGACGTGGACACACGTAAAAATATGAATTGTTCGTATCACACGTGAATTTAAATCGATAGTCTACCGTACCAACAATTTTCCTCCATTTGTTACACCGGTCATGCGATGTTTATAACTATGTATGCCCAACAAATATGAAGCTGTCCATGTGCAATTTATATGAGCATACGTTTAAAATTGCATACAATTACGATAACAATACAATCTATGACATGCACTTTAAAAGGACTTGTTCACATATTTTGGCATCTTTTGAAGTTTTGCATTTCATGCTTTAAGTTGATGAATTTAAATAGCTCCAGTATAAGACCATCATAAAATATAGGAAGAAAAAAAGTAATTCACACCGGGGCTCGAACCGATGACCCTTGGGGTAAAAGTCTATGGCTTAAACCACTTGGCCAACCGTGCTGATAAAGTAAGAGGCGTATTATATACTTTATATAAGCAATCCTCGTAATGTCACAAAAATATAACAATTAAAACAGAACTCTACAAATTATTCAATCATTTCGAGTTGTAACGCTTTATAATATTCAGGTTTTTAAATCGTCAAAAGATGCATATAACGGATATTTAAAAGAATGTTAAACGTTCAGTATTATTGTTTCCTAGCAAATATTATAACTGCAACGGAAATTTGCAGATCTGAAACATTATTTTTTTTTCAATTTTGTCAATTTACCAAAGTGTGAACAGGTCTCTTTTTAATATAATCTTTACATTTAGAGTAGTGAATATTAAATCAAGTCATAGTGATAAATGTTCTTTAGATAAACGCATGCGCTCGTCATTATCTTTCTTGTATTTTTGGTAGTTCGTTGTTGTTTTGTTGTTTTGTTTTGTTTTGCAAACAGTCATTATGCGATGTCAGAATTTGTCATCATGATTTGGTTTTCTTCCAAGATAAAATGGTTGGTAATGTATGCATTTATTCAACATGTATTAACATCATCTTTCTGGTTCGTATGCAAATTATTGATTTAGAAAAGATAAAACACATTTCGGCCCGATTTTATTGTACATTCAATTATCGCTATAACTCAATCGATCGCTTTTGTATGGCCTTGTATATGGCAGCACATATAACTTTTACATATTTTATAAGAATTTCAGTTTAAAGTACAAAAGATATGAGAATTAAAGATCTTTGATTAACTATACTACCCAATAAACTTCCTGGAAAGATATTCCATTTTGCTGCGGTCTTGTGCTGTAGGTGAAACCGGAGTACCCGGGGGGAAAACCCCATCTGTCTGTTATGGCGACCACTAACCAAGCTCACATGCGCCGAGAACGGGGATTGTACCAACCACTGCGCTAACCAGACAACCCCATGTTAAAGTGGCTACCCTTTTGGAATGTAATATTTGGGACTACTTGCGAGGCTAAAAACGACTAATCACAACGTAGCGCAAAATTTTGTTTTGCTCATTGATTACAGTATGTCCTTATACATTCCACTAGCTTAACAGTTGTTATTTTTTCGAATTCACTTACAATGCAGTTAAAAAATGCAGCCCTTAAATCGGATACTTGCTACTTCAAAAACAGTTTAAATGTTGTTAAATTTAAATGAATCCTTATTTATAGGAAATATATCCCTTGTCAATTCAAATTTCCATCTGAATCGGTAGATTGCTTCATGTAGCTATTGTTGTAAATTAAAACTGTTTGTATTAAATACGAGCAGCAGAAAATGTCATTCTGTTTGTATTTATTCAACAAAGGATTTAGTTCTTGTGATATTTGTGGCGTGTTCTGAGAAAACTGGTCAAAATGCTTGTGCGTAAATTGTCATCCCAGAATAGCCTGTGCTGTCCGCACAGGCTAATTAGGGACGACAATTTCCGCTTTTAAGGAATTTTTCGTTTAAATGAAGTCTCTTCTTAGCAAAAATCCAGTTTAGGAGGAAAGTGTCGTCCCGGATTAGCCTGTGCGGACTGCATAGGCTAATCTGGGATGACATTTTACGCACAAGCATTTTGACCAGTTTTCTCAGAACACGCCACATATTTGCGTTGTCGTTTTACTCAAGATAACGCGGTTTCTGGTTGTTCTTTTACGAACGAGAAATAAAATAAATAAAACATCAGACAGTTGTTCTTGAATAAGAAATATTGCAGGGAAACAGTAATACTTAACATTTAACCTGCTCTAAAATATCCATTGTATGCATCTAATGACGATCTGAAAACCTGACAATTATATTTTTGCAAACTCGAAACGATTGAATAATTTGGAAAGTTCTGTTGTTATCGTTATACATGTATTTTGTTACATTACGAGGATTGTTGACATTTACTCCAAGGGTCAGTGGTTCGAGCCCAGGTGTGGCTTACTTTTTTCTTTCTTTCTTTAATTTTATTTTTGTTTTATACTGGAGCTCTTTAGTTCCGATGTTTTCATTCTGCAATTTAAAGCATTTAATGACAAACTTCAAAACATGCACACATCTGTGACCAAGTCCCTTTAAAATCAAAACGCGAGAATGTTGACCCAACCAATAGGTTCTTATTTGTTTGTATTCTTTCATCATCGACGCATCCCTTTGGTTATACTGAATTTCATTTTCGGTCGAGTTGGAGTTCAAGCTTCGTAATTTCAGTTTCACACATATCGTTAACAGATTTGACAGTTCGTACTAAAATGTGTTTGCTTTCAGCGCAACTATTGGATTCAGGGTTATATTAGATTCAGAAATTGTGTTATAAGGTAATTTATTTACATCATTTAACGTGTTGTTTTTTTTTAATAGATAGACCTTAAAGTATGTACTAAAGATAAATTCATCCTGCCGCAAGTATAAAAAGCCATCAATAAATTATCCAAAAGTTAAAAAACACAGAAAACATTCAAGAAGTATGCCTGTATGAAGACCGTCGTGTACCGGATGTTACTGCATGGCGATCAAGCCGTTTGACGCACCCTACATGCACACTTATTGTATGCACCATTGGTAACGACGTTCAGATAAAAAAAAAGGTGATATTTTAAGTGGTTTTGAACAGATTTTAAATGGATCAGCTTTGTTTGTACTACCAGATCAGTGGGATTTTCCAAATTCTTAAATATTACGTGATATCTATTTCGAGGCTTTCAATAAAATGTATCACACATAACAAGTCGTAATAGCATTAGACATATAGTCACGCGGTTCAAACGTAACGAAATAAGTTTATAACCCAGTCACAGGTTCAAGCCTGCGTTTCAACTATAACCGACTAACACGTCGTTTGCAAGCTATCGGTAAACCTGACAAATGTTATTGCCTAGAGCGTCCATGATGGAACAGGATGTAGCGGCAGTTCCGACGCGACTCGAAGTGCAATTTAGCAAGTGTTTGGACGCACACTTACATGTAAAACAATACACGTATACGACACCAATTTCTGAAAGGGGGGGGGTTAATAAATATTTGCATTTGTCCGTGCATACGTACGTCCTGCAGTCTGTCCGTCGGACTTATTTTGCGCGCGTAACTCGGAAAGTATAGCTGACAGAGTGATGACATGACACATTACAAACAGATAAACCAGCATGTGTACTTGCACGTATGGGTATTTGGTCTAGTTTATGTATGTGTTGTTTTTAAACCATCAAATATATTACATGTGCGAACTTGTGTCGCGTGTAACTCAAAAATAAATGCTGATTTGAGTGCGGTAACATTATGAACATATCAACCAGAATCTGTTTTTTTTTTGCACATTGTTTCGACAGTAGTGGAGTTTTAAGACAAAATTGGAATGTGTTGGAATCTGTGCCATACGGACAAAGTCATTTTTTGGATATTTGTGTCTGATATCTAATTGAGCATATTTGAAATGTGAGTAGCTATTAATTGCTATTAATAGCTAAAATTATTACTTAGAGTTTACACAGTTTAAAAAAGAAGTTAATAAGATAACATGCTTTCCATATGTGCTTTTGTTTATTACTTATTAAAAAACAGTCCAAATAATAATAATAATAATAATAATAATAATAATAATAATAATAATAATAATAATAATAATAATAATAAATCATCATCAATTCAATACAATTCTCTACCATTATGCCACATTACATGGCAGGCGACCATCTTGATTTTTGACGAGCATCTTGATGTGTTGCACCCATTTTGGATTGTTGACTTCCATCTTGGGTTTTTGACACAAAACTGTCAGTTGTGAGACCATCATGGCCTTAAAAGGGATCCTGGACTTTTACAGGAATCAAACCATATTTAAACGAGCAAAATCTTGTCTATATTGTGTTATTTATTCAAATATCATCATTTCTAAACGCCACGAGATTACCTGTATTTGTGGAGTCGCCGTAAAACCCAGACACACAAACAAACAGCTCATTTATGTCCTCTGCCGTTCACACAATATTGAACAATAGTTGAACTTAAGCAATAGTATTTACATCATATACCTTAATTTATATTTAAAATGACGTATTTAATTAATTGTCAAGTATTTTTGTTATGCATAGGCAAATCTTTCATCATATATACAAGTGAGCAATACATTTACACGTGTTTAAGTATTTTTTGACAATTTTGAAATTTAAGTAAAAATGTCAATTTTCATTTGCATTCTTTCTTCACACATTTTCTCGCACAAAATAAATGTATAACAGTTCATTGGGAATGTTAACATTTACAATTGGTGGATGGACAATTGCCTAGCGCGCAATTTTTACAACACCACTCTTTCATACCAGGAACATTAAAAGGCGACACTGGTTCGCATGTACAAACGGAAGTCACGCCAGTGCATGCGCAATGAGTGGAGGGGCAGTTTCCGGCGGCGCAGTTGGTTGCGCACCAATTATCCATAAAAACATTGCCGAACCAGACATCAATCGCGTAACATTTTCTTTTGGAATCTGTGGTTGTTGAGGACACTGTTGTCGGTGGTGGTGATGACGATGACAACGTTGAGGACGTTGTTGTTGCTGATGGTACTGATGATGGTTTGGATGCGGTCGTGGCTGTAGTAGTTGTTATGTCAGGTTGTTTGGTTGTCGTTGTTGTTGGTGCTGTTGACATTGAAGAAGATATTGTCGAGCTGGCGAGAGACGTTGTGGTTGATGATGAAACTGATTTTGATTCTGTTTTTGTCGTAGAAGCCGCGAAAGTGGTTGTCACGTGTGCTGTTGTTGTCGTAAAAGCTGTTGGTTTTGTTGTTGATGCCGTTGCTGCCGCTGCCGCTGTTGTCGTTGTTAATCCATTGCTACCGGAGTCCATGATTCTAATGTCTGCGCAATTCCAGAAATTCTCCTGGACCGTGCCGCAACCAACACAGCAAGTAGTGCTATTGCAACCCCAATTATTCCCTGCAATGAAAACAACATAAGGCATAATAAAACGTTGTTTTCGCTAAACTGACCGTCCAAAGGGCTTCGTCTCGAGCAACAAAACGTAATCCTTGTTAATTAGTTTTTATCCAATTAAATCCTCGGACTTATCGTTGTGGTAATCTCGTATTTGGGTAAATAGTAGCCAATGTGGTCACCGCGTCCCACAAGGGTTAATAGTATCCACCGTGGTTACCTCCCATTTTGGTTACCAGTTTCCACTGTGGTCTGCGCGTTCCATATCAGTTAAAAGTAGCCAATGCGGTTCCCGCCTGTGTGCGTTAACAGTAACCACCGTAAGCCTTAACAGTAGCCGCTGTATTTAGAAGAATTGACATTTATCTTAGTTATGCTTGGAACCAGTCAAATTACAGTCTGGATATTGTCCATTTTTAACACATTAACATGTGACAAATAACTCGGCATGAGACGACATAATTTTTGTGTAAAATATGTAAATTGCAAAATCCTACAGCCACCTACCAATGATTCCGATTTGATTTTCGATTTCAAGCATTTCATTTATTGTGATTTATCATTGAATATGTGTAATTAGCCTTGTCTCTTATAATGACGGGCAAATTCGAATATTGTTTTTGTTTTATTATTTAAGTATAAGTATTGGTATAATATCTTTATTCGGTTCCTTGATTCCGAAAAGAACATATTTATCATGGGTGATACCTGTATTGTATATCCACTGGAGGATACAATTGTCACACGTGACGTTGTCGGGTAATTTCAGTCCGACCTTAAATTCTCTGGTTCCGATGATCTGATTGGCTACGAGGTCGTATCGGGTGTTCCCGTTATTGTTCGTGAGCAGGTATTGATTGAGACACTCTTGAGTCACTTTCGTTCGGGAGTTCGGTAAAGGACACAGTCTGGAATTGAAAATGTGTACATTATTCAAACTGATCTGCATTGTCCCTGTATGTATGATGTATCCATTTGCAATCTATATTTTCCTATGCTACCTTTAAAAAAATGCTCAAACTTGCTTTAATAATGTCCATTTAAAATTTTTGATTTCTATAAGATCAAGATAAGTTTTATTATTATATTTGCTACAAATTGTTTGTCAACCTACTCGCTGCAATGGTAACGAATGTAAAGCTAATTTGCCAATCCAATAACGTCACAACAAACCACGTCATGATGATAGATTTTATTATAAGTTTCGTTTCTTTAAAGTTTAAATTAGTTATTTTATATTTTCATTATCAACGGCAAATAATGTCTATAAGAAACCACTAAAGTATGGAATCGGACTGATTTGCAGTAAATAAATAAAAGATCTTGAAGGATTTTATTCGTGATAGCAGTGGTTACGGTTAATCTATAGAGAAGATAATCGATGAGAGGAGTTTTACCAGTTTTCAGTTACACTTTCAGCCTTAAATAATGAAATGAACGCAAGCTTATACTCACCTAAACTCCCACCACCCTTTATGATTGGCTGTTAGCTTGACGGTGACCTCAATATTGGCGCCTTTGACGTAACTCCCGGTTATTGTTCCGGTCACGTATTTTCCCGTCAGATCTTCGTTTTGTTTTACGACATCGGCGTAATTGTCACCGCAGACGCCACACCGTCCACCGTTCTGATTCCATTGTACCTGAAATATTGCAATACGTTCGTAAATTCCCGCGGTACTTCGCAAGAAAGCGGTTGCTTCAGTAAGCAGCTATTAATACCAATGGCCATAACAACTCAAAGGAAATCTCAACACGCCTATCTTATATATTATGTCTCGTTTAAATATATTGAGTAGTGCAACTACAATCTCAAACTGATGTGTCGTGTTTTTAATTCTCAGATTTAATTCAACAACGCAAATTTGGAGGTAAAAATGTATTGCGCATTTGGCCTCAAGGAAAGCAGTCTTCAATAATTCAGAAAATCAGTGAATTTGTATTATCTACGCGCAATAAGCTTTCCTGCTATCTATTTATGGTAAGCAGTCGAGACAAATCACGTCGTTCAGATATATTTTATTTAGATAAACATGTGCGCTTTCTTCTGGTAAATGTGTTGTTTTTTGCAAGAGTAATTATGTGCGATCATCGTTTTAATCATGATTTAGGTGTGTTCCTGTAATGTATGCATTGATTCACGTGAGCACATCCTGATAAGCATGCAACAATTATTTAGAAAAGATAGACAAATGTTGTTATTAAGATTGTAGTATACATTTAACGCACGAGATGACTCATTAAGTAGTTCCTTTAGTTTAACACTTAAGATGATTTTGCTGATTTTTTTAAATAAATATTCATATAAAGTAAAGCTCAAAATAATTGGTATAATTATTTAAATTGTATATGCATTATGTCCATAAATAATATATTTGACAAAATACTACACATGTTTGTGCTTAACAGGCTAGAAAGAGAAAAGGAAGATTTATGTCACTGAATATACATGTATCCTACCCAAAAAACGCGTTTATTAAAAATAGGTAAACGAAAAAACTAAGATTTGCCGACCTATCCACCCTAATAGTTTAGTGGTAAGTGGACACAAACGACTGTTTTGGGCCTGATAAATAATTGACAACTGATTTATTAAAGGGACTTGGCTTGCTTAGGATTATTGACATTTATGAAGTTTGAAATTTGTAGCCTTAACTTGATTGATTTAACGAAAATAAAGAGCATAAGTGTCAAAACAAGAAAATAGTTTTAACCTAGAACGAATTGTTATGTTGGCCCTACGGCCTTCGAACCTTGGTCGCCCGTTAAAAGGTATCGCCTTACCGTATCAGCAGTTATGTTGCATTATGTTTTTTTTTTTTTTTTTTTTTTTTTCGAGTGCACCGGGATTGTCTCCCATATGGCCATCGCCCCAGAAAGACGTGTTAGTTGGTTACGGGGGATAGTGCAAGATACAGGAGACACCCCGTTCCAGAGGTGACCCTGGGTCTTTTAGTGCCCGGTGTATAGCACCTAGTACACTGCACCTCGGTTTAACGTCTCATGCGAAAGACGAGTTAGTAGGTTAGGTGCAGCGGGGGATCGATCCAGCGATCTCTGGATTGTGAAGCCAGTGTGTTACCACTAGACCACGGATCCGCTACGTTGCATTATGTGTATTTATTTTATGTAAGCGTTTCACGTTTTGACACCAATTTTTACGCAAACAACAGAAACACTCAAAATTATTCCATCGTTTCGCGTTTGTTATACTTAAGTAAGAATTGTTTTAATTTCAAAAGATGATGAATTGAACGATCATGTATTTTCAAAATAAGCATACGTCTGTGTCTGTAGTCGCATTTTCCTTGTCTACATTGCTATTCTTTTTTCGAATCTGGGAAAAATAAATAAAAAAATTCAATTCGTCCATCTGTGAACAATCCATTTTATCTTCTTACGAAATAAAACTTGTCGTGATATATGCGTTTGACTTAAGTAAGGTATCAAAGAAGATTGCGAAGACTTCGTTATTAAAGTGTGTGTAGCGATATTGTATTACGAGATGAATTAAATATTTGTTTATTGATATGTCTATTATAACATGCATCAGACTGACGATGTACTGTGTAAAAGTCGTAATAAAATTGCTGTTCTGTTCCGTTCTGTTATAAAATTAAATATATCGATACCGTGAGGCTTCCATGTTATTTTTTAAATTATCTATTAAGTGTTTTAACAAATGATCATGAGTTACTTTTGATGTCTATACATTCCGATTGAAAAAAAATAGTTTAATATGTACATCAAAATGTTGTATATTTAACGGTCATATTTAAACATCATCTAAGTAGTTTTGATAAAATAAATAAAACCCTGTCCACCAAAAATAGTTAAATAAATGTTAAAATGCCATCACTTCTAATTCAATACAATGTCATATATGTCCCTGAAATGTATTAAGTTTGAAGGAAAAATCAATATTTAAATTGCAAACAAAACTATTGGTCGACCCATGTTTTCCGTTTTCAGCTTAAAATAATATGTGTTTTTTTTTTTGTTCGGATGCGTGTCTATTAAACTTTTCCACACACATTTATGCCATCATGATTTAATATAAACATATTCAAACCATTAGTCGTTGTTTTCTGATTTAAAACTGCGATTAAACGAAAAACATTTTGAATATAGCATAATCTAGCATAATCTGACGAAGGTTTTTGTAACTGAAGTGAGAACTTTGTTGCGTTCAGGATATACAATTTATATATATATATTGTTTTTTGCCCCGACATGGTCACATAATGACAAACTGTTCAGTTTCTTTATAGGTAAGTGAATTGTCACAATCGTTGTTTATTGTCCGAAATAAACGATAAATTAAAATATATAAGTACCAAATGAACGCGTAAATTCTTACCCCGGCACCGCCACAAAACTGTTCGTTATCATTGTAGTTTGTCGGAACATTGTATCCGAATCTCCACGCCGACGACCTTTGCGGAGGGTCCCACAGCATCCCGTGACCTTTCACATTTGAAATCGTCGTTATGGCAACCAATGCCGTAAATATCAATGGCACACAACTCATTTTTATTATGTCTTCCTTTCCGGTTACTAAACGCAAATACACGCGAAGAATGTGTTCACACTTTCTTTAAATTGCTCTCACCAATATATCGAAACAAAGTACCCGGCTTAATTGCCTTAACAATTGTATTTAATTTCACTGAAATTTATGTTTTTATCCCCCGAAATCGATGACTTCTTGATTTCCTAAAGATCTTTCCTAATATGTTACGTTCTTGATCACTTCAGGGTGGTACTACCGCTACGGTAGTAGTACAAATATGTCCCGTAAATCATATAAATGTGTGCGACAACGATGATAGCGTTTTATCAGCCGTCTGCGATCTGATTGTACGGTTAACAATCACTCTTATTTATACCCGGAGGCAGATATTTAAACCTAACTGACCCCTATATGCTTAATCAACCAAGGATTGACCAGGATGTACAAAGTGGTAGATAGATTCCTACAAGCTTTAAATACCCGTATATATAAATCTAGACACGTTCATTTCATTTTGATCATATCTACAAATAATGTGTTGTTCATCAGTCCTATGTTTTGTGGTAATGTTCTATACGTGCCGAAATTGTGACTAATGTGTACTTACGATAAGTCATCTTACAATCTTAAACTTTAAGAGTCGATAATAAATTGACTGCTTTTATTAACATACCCGGAGATGACTAAGTAGGTTTAACCCATGTATGCCTTACGTCTAGAAAAAAGGCCTTGGCAAACAGCGTAGACCCAGATGAGACGCCGCATAATGCGGCGTCTAATCGGGGTCTGCGCTGTTTGCTTAAAGAAATTAAAGAAATATTCCAAATATTGAAATAAATATACTAGACATCCCTAATTTTGGAAATAAATTGATCCAATTTAGAAGGATGGGTGAGTCCACCAGGCATAAATGGGTTTAGTAATGTGTCACCGCGGGAGTGTTCACTCTTATAAGACTTTGAGTCGATATTTACAAAAGATTCCGACACGGGATCTTAACTTAAGATATACTTTGGTGAAATTAATTTTTTTGATACGTATTTTGTTTGCTAAAATATCTACAATTCACTGTGAATTTATTGTTCGATGGTTTTACGAAATACCGATTTATTTCAGTTAACAAATAATAACTTCCCAAACTAGTCGCGGAATTATTTTGATAACACTTTAATGTAATTGCAATGTATATGCACAGACATTTTAGCTGGCATAAAACTTAAGTTATTGTGTTAATTTAAAAAAAAATCCTTCAGTTTTCTCTAAGCGGTTTTTAGGAAGGAACTCGTAGATTATAATGATAATCATAAAGATCATATGGGATATCTATAGAATAGTAATAGTATAGTTATAGAAGTAAAAGTTGGGTCGGTGGTGTTGTGCTGATATTAGTCATGATGATGATGTCGATGATGAAGACGACGACGACGACGACGACGATAGTGATGATGACCATTTAATAACCAAGATAACTTAAAATATCCCGTGAAATTGGCATTTAATCAAACGATCCCATATATCATCCCATTTTGAAACCGGATATACCCGGTAGAAAGTCGTGCAAAATAGCTGACGTTGTGAAATAACTTAACTTTTTGAACTAGCCAATCCAATTCAAATTTATGCGCATGGTTAGTATCGTTAACACGAACACGCCGGGTATGCGGATACTTTGATGACCGATTGCACTTCGATAACAGAGAACAACAAACGTCACGCGCGAGAGGTACGTTCCTCAGTTTTGTTTTAAAGTTATATCCTAAAGATTAGTTTTTAAGACAAGACACATCGTCGAGTTGATAAATAGTGTATCCTTTCGTATTGGGAAGACAAACTTTGAGGGAAGAATGGTAATTTTTTGCCCCAAAAATAGAAAATTCGGTCGGAAAACAGCATAAACTTGATGAACATTAAACATTTGTACAAAATAAAACTACTTAGAAATATTTCAAGAAATTGTTTGCTATTCCATCATGTAGAGTAATCACTGTGCTTCAAATACTGAAATTTTTAGAGTATTCAATGAAATATAAACAAAGATAGAGCATGTTTTAATAGGTGGTATACATAAAGTTTCAGACACTTTAATTACCGATAAAGAGCACTTCGGATTACGGAGACTTTCAACAAATTGGGCACTCTGATCACCGAGTTTTATCTTCTACCTGAAATGCATTTATGTATATTATGGCTTTTCTTACCACATATTTTGAAAATGTAAAGTATCACTAAAGAGATAACTCGAAAATACCAGCACATCGAAGCCATGGGCTAAAAGACCTACCCGAATAAATATGTAAAAGGCCATACAAATACATTTGAAGCTGCATACAAATTGAGACCATCTAGACTGTAATGTTGAACAGTCTGTTATTTTTACCTAACCGAGATGATCGTAATTAGCCACAGATGGTCCGAAAATTAA
>VMBQ01003228.1:66665-89500 GCA_007657795.1 Dreissena rostriformis
TATTTATTGCCAGCTTACTATAACAGTATTCCACATCGAATTCTGCATTTTTGATTCACTAAAAAGAGTGTGTTATATCTGGAAAAAAGTGTCCAGTAATCGGGAATCAAAGTGCCATTGCCATTGAGATGATCGGTAAACGAAGTGCCCATGAAAAATGTGCATGCGACTCTTAAAACATTTGAATTTCCTCAAATACGTTAGTTAACTAAAATGTAACATGTTGTAACATTAATGGATATATTGATCTTTTATTTCGAATAGTAAGCACGTTCTTGATTTATTTCCAAGTATGTTTATTTTGTTGAAATATGTACTGATCATCCAATTCATGCTGATTATCGATAGAATGTTATCGTTTTTTATAATCACCGTTTTTCCGCGAATTTCTTTCTTCGCAATACGAAGTGCTATACCGTTAATCACCAAAACAATGTTCCGTGTCTGAAAAGTGAAAACCAAATGAACAGAACATAAATGCAAAAAAGCCGAAGAACTACATCTCGCGCGTGGCTTTTGTTGTTCTATGTCATCGAAGTGCCATCCGTCATCAAAGTATCCGCATACCCGGCGTGACGAATGTACCGAATAAAATGTACCGCAAAAAAGCATCACGAAAGTGGAATCAAATTTCATGACATAGCATGCCGATTGAAGGTGTAAAAACACGATACGAAAAAAAGGCTTAAACCAATTTTAATTTCCGGTTACAGTAAACATATAAGGACGGTATTTATTGGATTTATTTACTTAATGATAGATTCGAGTATTCTGACATGGTCTGAGTATTAACAATTCATAAGTAGTTACACATTCAAAAGTGTTTAAAATGTGATCGTATCGAGTCCAAACGTTTACAATTAAAAAAATAAAAATGAAAACAAAACACTTTTTATACCGCCAACAACAAAGATTTAATTATTGAATAATGAAAAGATAGAGACACACTTCTTACACATTCAATAACAGTTGAAAAAAAATAAAAATGAAAACAAAACACTTTTTATACCGTCAACAACAAATATTTAATTATTGAATAATGAAAAGATAGAGACACACTTCTTACACATTCAATAACAGTTGTATGTGTAAAGGTTCAGGTCAATGTGCGGAAAAGACTCTTATTTAATCTATTTATGCCTAGTGGACACTCCCATCCTTCTAAATTGGATCAGTTATTTTCCAACATGAGGGATGTCTAGTATATTTATTTCTATATTTAGAATATTTCTTACATAAATTCCTTTAAGCAAACAGCGCAGACCCTGATGAGACGCCGCATCATTCGGCGTCTCATCTGGGTGTACGCTGTTCGCCAAGGCCTTTTTTTTCTAAACGCTAGGCATCAATGGGTTTAAACAAAGAATGTGTACAGATAAACTTGTTGATGTTTATACCTCACGACATTGGCATCATATATCATGAGTCACAAAGTCTACTTACAAGGGCAAGATGCTTGAATGAAATAAAATGTATAATCAGTATTTACGTCAACAGTATGAAAGACGCAAAATGAGTCAAGTGGCTGTTGATATTTGAAATCTAACACCAGACAGTTAACATTTGGACAGTGCGGTTTTATAGGAAAACATGATTTAAGCTATTTTGCCATATACGCCCATATAAACCTTTGGACACCCGGGTGTGAGCAGTTTTTTTTAACTCATTGGATATGATACATACCGAATAAAACATCTCTTGAACTTGTGGTTTCAGATAATTATTGTTTGATGTTGTTTTGATGTTAATTTCGATATTTAATTTCAAATTCATGGAATACTCATGATATATATTAATATATAAATAACAGTTGAACAAGAGGACAAACTTTTTTTAACACTGGATGATAACATTCGCACCTGCGCAACGAAATTCTTCAATTCATATTGCATTAACATTAAAATATTGGAGAACGACTTTAAACATCTGTGTGTCTACGAAAAGACGGACACGCGAACAAGCGGACAGACAGACGGAGAGGCGTCCATGGAGATTTATAAATGTTTCGAAGCGGCGATATACTATATCTTATCAAAATTAACAGAATAAAAAATTCCCTGATTTCTCGAAAATTTTCAAGTCACAATTAATAATGACAGGCTGATTCACATATTTTGAGTTATGTAATGTGTGCGAATTAAGCCGATGTAACCGATCTAGCTGATGAACAATTATCGGAGCATGCCCCTTTAAATCGGACGAAATCTTCAACCGATATAGCCAATTTACCCTTTTCAGCTCCAATAGCACATTAAAATATATTTAGATACAGGTCACGTGCGCTAACACGTCACGTGACCATTGATTATAATATACGTGATCATGTACTTTCCAATTTATCGTTTTATATTACATTTGTGTTAGACCAGTGTCCATATTTCAGTTGCCAAAAGTCCCGAACAAAAGTCAACAAGGGACATAAACAGGTGCCGCGCTAAGTCGCGCGACGTCTTAATTCGTAACGTGCACGTGACCAATAATCCAATTTAGTTTTTGTTTTAACTTGTTAGCGTAAATTTGCAGTGGTACAGTGGACATAAGTCCCAAACCAAGAGTTATAACAGCGAAAATACTTATACGTGCAGTGTACATAACAGCTGCCACGGTGATATAGCCACGCGCCGAATAAATTGGTTTGCGTGCACGTGAATGTTCATCCATTCATTAGTTGTTTTTTGTTAACGTTTGAACATGCTCATATGTCAGTTGTAATAAGTCCCACGCAAGAGTTTTCCAGGACTAGGTATTAATGCGTGCTTGTAAAATACAAATACATATACCACGCGAAAATAGTGCACCAGACAAGACCAAGCCTCAGTGGCTAAAAGTCTCAAAAAAGAGTTTTGACGAACTAAAAACAAATACGTAATTGTAGAGTACACAGGCAGCGTTCACGCTAATATGTGTCGTGTTCTGACAAAACTGGACATAATGCATGTGCGTAAAGTGTCGTCACAGATCAGCCTGTGCAGTCCTCACAGGCTAATCCGGGACGACACTTTCCGCCTAAACTGGATTTTCGCTAAGAAGAGACATCATTTAAACGAAAAATTACATAAAAGCGGAAATTGTCGTCCCTTATTAGCCTGTGCGGACTGCACAGGCTAATCTGGGATGACAATTTACGCACAAGCATTATGCCCAGTTTTCTCAGAACGCGACACATATAATCTCAGGTCGTCTTAATTCGTCACATGCGCGTGACCATTAATCAAATTTAATCGACTCGAGACGAACATGACCAATCGAGCCTTATTTGCTTTATGCCGTTTTCCTATTATCTTATTAAACTTCAATTGTTCCTCTGTAATGAAAGTAATACCATTAATTTCACGACAAACAGTAAACTTTAATTTAAAAAAGAAGATCAAACTGGTATTTCTGTTTTAAATTATTTTCCCAATTAAACAACGTGTGAAAAGGAAACTGCAAGGTGTCGTCATTAAACTGTATCGGTGGTGGTATAAAATTCTTGCAAATGTATTTTAAACAAGGATATCAGTAAAACTGATGGATGCTCCCCAATGATGCTTTGTCGATATATGGGTTAATTGTGTGGGAAAAAAATGTGACCTTGAGAAAATCTATTATTAGCCTCAGTGACCTTGACCTTGACCTCAAACCTCATCAAAAAGTAGAGGTCCATGCAAGGTACCTACATGCAAAATATGGAAGAGATCGGTCAAATATTGAAGGCGCTTTGAGAAACAGTAACAAAAGTATGACAGAAGGAAGGAAGGAAGGAAGTACGGAAGTTCGGAAGTACAAACTGGCAACTATATGCTCCCCATATATATATGGGGAGCATAAAAATAACAACATATAAGATGTACAACGTGAAATGCATAATGAGCTTGTTGATTTCTGAGTTTTTGAGCTGTCGTTCTTGTTTCTTCGCTCGTAACCATGGAAATTACTTTAATCATATGTTTCTCTTAACAACCGTATTTATTTAACTTAAATAAACATTGTAATTGCCTCTGAAACAAAGCATTCAATGTTACTCAAATATAAAATAACGGACACTTATTGATTAACGATCCGTTCGGATTAAATAAGCAAATACTAATTATAATTGTACTTTTTTAATCATTGGCGTGATAACTATTCCTGTATAAAATATGTTAATATAATCGAATTCTATTTTCGAATCTGCTCGCTGAATTTCGGTTATGTGGCAATACTAAGAACACGTATCGACTGTGTCTCGTTTTATGAAATGTCGTCATAATATCAAGATTTTTAAAAGAACAATTTTCTTAATTTTATAATCTGACCGCTGGGTCGAGTTAATCGCAGAGACACGATTTACTTTGTACACACTGTACGCATATTTTTTCCACTTGGGTTTTTTGCCTTCTGAATGTTTTTTTAATAAAACTTCAAACTTGAACTTGGTTTGCACATTTGATAAAGATATCTATAAATACATTGTTTTTGTGGATTTCGAAGCTAATGGGATCCTTAAGCTCTTAAAACTGCAATACGAGATAATGAGCATCTTGTTTTCAATACAATCGGGTAAATTAATGTCTTGTTTTCGTTACAATCAAATTAAAAATCATCTTGTTTTCATTTCATTCGAGTCAATTTGTGCGTGTGAATTTCTAAGTTTATAAGTTCCGTCCGCGCCTGAGGTTGCAGTATGTGTGGACCGGAATGTGCCCCATCATTCCCACCTAATTAACTTATTAGACTCACGAAAGTATGAACGAATTTTGCAATTTCCAGTTATTTCTAATTGTTACTGAAAGATAATCAATTTTTGCGTGGTCTTGTGTTGTAGGGGGGAGCCGGAGTACCCGGAGGAAACACTACCTGTCCGGTATGGTTACCACCAACCATACTTAAAGTCCGGGAACTGGGATTGAACCCGGACGGGTAGGTGATAAGCGCGTATAACAACCACTGCGGTAACCGGACAGCCCTTATCAATATATAGAACTAACTTATTTTTTCAGAATCTGTCCGCTGGATCCCTGCCATGGCAAGGACACGGAAGTGACGATGGATTGCTTGTACGAGTACCAGCTGGAGGTCGGGAGAGCTGATCAATCAATGAGTAGAATTATATGACGCTATATATCCGACTCAAGAAGTACTTGTTGTCAGTAGTGCTGCTGATTATTTTTAAATCGATGGCGCTAGACGTTAATCTATAAATAACGACTGATCTAGAGTTAACATATATAACTTTATTTCCTCCAAATACATGAATAGCTTAAAAACAAGTAAGAATAGTATGCCTACGATGAAAGCGTTTTGAGTTTTGATTTACTATTAATGTTAAAAATCTACATTATGAGTACCTAGTTTTGGGTGTGGTTGGGAGTCAAACTACAGGGATATACAACCTAAAAGTGAAACTCCCCGAAGGGCAAGTGGGCGACTTCTGCTTATTTCAGGAGATATGAGGTGCAGGTAAGAATCTACAAGAGCCTGAAAATATTGTTCATGACGATAATTATAGTTTCGTTGCTAGGTAACAACTGGTGTTGTGACAAGGACAGTACATGTGGGTTAGGCAAGGTCCCTCAGTAGAGTTTCTGGAACTGCGCGGACCTAGAAATAACTGCTTCCGGTACGGCCTGTGACATCCAGACCGCCTTCTACGACGAATAAAAAGCCGACGACAGCGAAAACACCAAGAGACCAATGCCAACTCGGCTGCCTCCCACCAGAACGACACTGTCCACCGACGAAATCGACACTTTGAGATGTCAGAACTTCCGGTACTTCTGGTTCGGCAATGGACAATCTGTACAATACCCTTTGTAACGTACCAGGAGCTTGCCTATTGGAAATGTGCGTCTGCTACGAGTTCTGCCGCTCGAAGCTTCTGACGTCTTTTTCTGACCAAACATGCAAATGTCTTTGCAACCCTCTGACCTCTGAAGCTGTTAGTCATATGACGAAATCCCCGTGATGACGACAACAACAACAAAAACGAAAACGAAACCGCCGTCAAGCGAGTGTGAATGCGTGGCTGTCAAACCGCTTAAATCGCCCTACATGCACACGTGGTATTGCGATAACTGCAAACGAGGCTTTAGTCAGAAACAGAATTGTTCTCGTACTATCTACTTAATGCATCAAGCAGCGTGTTCAACGTTTTTCTAACGTGAAAAATGTGTTTCTTTAACCGAATTTTTTCGTGTTCTTATATACATTAATTGTCTAGTGGATTGGAGTATTTCCAAAATAAGGAATAACTGGTCGCTTTTTTAAATTAAACATTTGGAAAATGTACGATATTTGTTCATTTAATAAGTTATTCATTCGCAGAAAATCCTTCTTTACAAAATATTAAATATACTTCTAATTATTGGCAAACACAATACTAAGGTCTTTTGCGAAAAAAAGTTTTGATATATTGCAAAATTTCAATTCCGATGTAAAATAATAATTTACGAAGGGGAGGTTTTCCAAATATAAACTGTAGTTCAGATAATTCTCTTTAAAAAAAAAGACGAAAGGGGAGATACATTTGGTATTTTTGCAAAAGATAAACTAAGTACAGTGGTCTCACCTGGTAAGCGTTTTTAAATATGTTTCTATCCGCACAATGTCGTGCAATATCAGTATTTGTTCTAAATATTCAGTTGGAATTATAATTTGTTCTAAATATTCAGTTGGAATCATAATGTGTTCTAAATATTCAGTTGGAATTATAATGTGTTCTAAATATTCAGTTGGAAATATAATGTGTTCTAAATATTCAGTTGGAATTATAATGTGTTCTAAATATTCAGTTGGAATTATAATGTGTTCTAAATATTCAGTTGGAATTTTAATGCGTTCTAAATATTCAGTTGGAATTATAATGTGTTCTAAATATTCAGTTGGAATTATTATGTGTTCTAAATATTCAGTTGAAATTATAATGTGTTCTAAATATTCAGTTTGACTTATAATTTGTTCTAAATATTCAGTTTGAAAGGCGCGTTGTACTTAATATTCAGTATGAATGGCTATTTGTACTAAATATTCAGTAAATAAATATCTAAATATTCTAAATAGGTCTTTCCCTTTTTGAATTGTTACAGCATCTAAGTTCAGTACTGATTTTGTAGTTTTTCTTATGATATTTATATAGTGTGCCTTTAGTAAGCGTCAAGTCAGAAAAGGTGAAAATTTCTTTATTTATACACGTCGTTTCCTCGCTTTGTGTCATTTTTGATTGACCATTCACACATTATTCACACTTATACAAACGCGCATCGTATTTATTACAAACAGTTTTATATATGACCAATATATTAGAGTGGGTTAACTAGAGAAATGGTTCATTTCCGTAAGAATCGCTTACTCATTTAATGCGCCAACTGTTACATCCAACTAATCCATAAGTATCGCATTATGTTGGTGACTCAGTCACATGTTCGAGCCCTCTCCACAACCGTAACTTACTAACTCGTCATTCGCAAACTTCCGGTACCTGATTAATGTAATTGAACCGAGCGTCCATGGTTAAACCGGAAGTAACGGAAGTTCAAACACAACTCAAAGTGTAATGTATCAGGTGTTTGGAATCACAGGTATATGTCAAACATTTTTACTTTTGTTTTAACTTGTAATGGCCCAACTTGCATAGGGGAGTGGTGGTGTATAGAAAAGCTTTTGTCCGTCAATACGTACGTCCTTCCGTCCGTAAGTCGCGCGTAACTCGAAAACATTTGCTGCCAGACTAATGATACTTTACAAAGATATTAACAAGCATGTGAACTTGCGCATCTGGATATTCTGTTCAATTTGTTAGTTTATACATATAAAAGAAGTGAAGATTTTTTTTCGCAAAAACCAATCACATTTGCAAATTTGTGTCGCGTGTAACTTACCGGTAAACGCTTAAAGCTGATTTGACTGATGATACTTTACGAAGATAGTAAAGCTCAATTGGTCGTTAACGGCTCAGGTACTAATTAAAAGTACCCCTTGTACTTAAATGAATGCTTCGGCTACGGAAAATACGCTTAACGACACCCATTAAGGCCATTCTCCGGGATAATTTTTTATATATTTTCCGTACCCCGGGTACTTTGTAGTATACTTAAGAGTACCCGGTTTTTGTTAAGTAGTACATGAGCCGACAACGACCAATTGAGCTTTATTAACCAGTTTAGTGTGAACTTTTACCCCTGTGGTTTTTGTGCTTTCTTTTCTAGACATAAGTGGGATTTTGAGAAAAAAGTGGAATGTGACGGCACACGTGTCATAAATAATCAAGTTTATTTTAAATTTTGCAAATATTTACATACACATTTTAATTTACATGACAAATAATTTCGTAAACAGTTCCCAGAGATTCAACATTTTAAAATAAAATCAACACTTTCCATGTCTGCTTTTGTTTATAACATACCTATAACAGTCGATGTCAAATGTGAAACAATAAAACAAAATCGACTCAAAACACATTTCAGTCCGATGTAGCCATATTTGACGTTTGGCGCCTATCTTGATTTTTGACGAGCATCTTGGTCTTTGTCGGCCATATTGGATTGTTGACTGCCATATATTTATATATTTAACGCGCACTGAACCATTTTTACGCTTCTCAATAAGGCCCGCTATTGTTAAAACTTACAATATTGCACATTCGATGAAATTTATAACAGTCCCATGAACATTTTCACATTCGATAAAATTTATAACAGTTCCATGAACATTTTCAACATTTACAATGGGTGGATGGACAATACCCTAGCGCGCAATTGTTACAACACCACTCTTTCATAACAGGAACATTAAACGGCGAAACTGCTACGCATGCGCAAACGGAAGTCACTCCAGTGCATGAGCAGTGACTGGACGGGCAGTATCCGGCGGCGCAGTTGGTTGCGCACCAATTGTCCATTGCAGTGTTTTTAAGCCATGCACCAATCGCTTTACATTCCAAATTTCTCGTGGAAGTTGTAGTTGATGACGGGGGCACTGTTGTTGTTCCTGTTGTTGATGGTGGTTCTGCTGAGACCGTGGTGGTAGCAGTGGTTATTTCTGGTAGTGTGAGTGTCGTTGTTTCTGCTGCTGGTGTTGTTGTTGTCGTTGAAGACGATGCTGACGAGCTGGCGGCAGAAGTTGTGGTTGATGATGATGATGATGCTGAATATGTTGTAGTAGAAGCCGCGAAAGTGGTTGTCTCTTGTGCGGTTGTTGCTGCTGGTTCTGTTGTTGATGCCGTTGTTGCAGTTGTCGCTGTTGTTGGTGGTGGTGTTGTTTTATTGCTTCCGGAGTCCACGATTCTTATGTCTGCGCAATTCCAGAAATTCTCCTGCCCCGATCCGCAACCTACACAGCAAGTAGTGCTATTGCAACCCCAACTATTCCCTGCAAGTAAAACAAAACGAAGTTTTTAAAAGGATCGATCAGATTTATTCGTGTCGAACCTACACAAAAATCATTCGCTTCTGTGCTGCTCATGTCAGTTTTTATGCAATAACATCCTCGAACTCATCGTTGTTATCTCCTATATGGGTTCATGGTAGCCAATGTGATACCTCCAATATGTGTTACCAGTAGCCGCTGTGGTTACCTTCAGTATGGGTAATCAGTAGCCAATTGTGATTTATCTATTGAATATGTGTTGTTATCCTTTTTTGCGAATAATGATTGCCAAATTCGAATTCTGTTTTGTTTTTTATTATTTAAATATTGGCATTTGTATTTTATCTTATTTGTTGTTCCCCAAAATAACATAGGGCATATTTAGCATGGGTCATACCTGAATTGTATATCCACTGAAGGACACAATTTTCACACGTGACGTCATCGGGTAATTTCAGCCCGACCTTGAATTCTGTGCTTCCGATGATCTGATTGGCTACGAGGTCGTATCGGGTGTTCCCGTTATTGTTCGTAAGCAGGTATTGATCGAGACACTCTTGAGTCACTTTCGTGCGGGAATTCGGTAAAGGACACAGTCTGAAATTGAAACATTTCTCGTGACCGAAATGGCAAAAATATAGTACCAGGTATTCGTTTTTATAAAGGTTTTAAATAGTTATTTTCTACTTCCATTTTCAACTGCAAAGCTTTTATTTTAAAAATCCACTTAAAAAAAATAATATATTTAGATCTTGAAGAATTTTACTTGTGATGACAGTGGTTATGGTTTTCCTATAGAGGCGATAATCTGCGAGGAGTTTTACCAGTTTTTAGTTACACTTTCAGCCTGAAGTAACCTTAGGAACACTATAGCTTATAATCACCTAAACTCCCACCACCCTTTATGGTTCGCTGTAAGCTTGACGGTGACCTCAATATTGGCGCCTTTGACGTAACTCCCGGTTATCGTTCCGGTCACGTATTTTCCTGTGAGATCTTCGTTTTGTTTTACGACATCGGCGTAATTGTCACCACAGACGCCGCACCGTCCCCCGTTCTGATTCCATTGTACCTGAAATAGTGCAAGGACGTTCGTTAATTCCCGCGGTACTTAGCAAGAAATCGTTAACTTCCGAAATCAGCTTTGATTAACGGCAGGGTCCGTAAAAGTTATCACAACAAGCCCATTGTATATGATATGTATGGTTTTACTATATTTAGTGATATAACTAAACCTTCAACCTTGTGAGTGTGTTACACGTAGGTCGCCGTGTTTAAATCTCCGATTTCATTTCAATGAGGCGAATTTATGGCCTGTAATACGTTGCAAAATGCAATATTTATATGTGTGTGTGGTATAGTTGTTTATATGTAATATATTAATGTAATTGTATGGAAAATTTCAATATTTATGTTATAAAATAGTGTTGCTTATTTTATATAGGTCATATTTATTACAAAGGACATGTTTACATTGTATATTTACTTGTGTATATTCTATAAACACTGTTTAAATTGGAAACTATCAGGGGTTTGTTCATGTTCTTAACGTTCATATGTGTACACTATTTTCGTCTTGATGTCGAACATTCTGATATTTCTGCCCTATAATTTGCATCATGGGATATGTTTGGAACGAGGTCAGGCTATTTTTGTCACACTGTTACGGTGTCCCGTTGTGACCACTCGTTGTTCCTCTCTTTCAACCTAATGATTCGCGTTCTGAGAAAACTGGGCATAATGCATGTGCGTAAAGTGTCGTCCCGTAATCAGGGACGACACTTTCCGCCTAAATTGGATTTTTGCTAAGAAGAGTCTTCATTTAAACGAAAAATGTCATAAACGCGGAAAGTGTCGTCCCTGATTAGCCTGTGCGGACTGCACAGGCTAATCTAAGACGACACTTAACGCACATGCATAATGCCCAGTTTTCTCAGAACACGACTCTAATGATTGCAAGCGCAAAAAAAACACGAGCATACGATACGAAAAAGCGAAATCACGATGCGAAAATACGATCTAAAATAACGAAATTATCATTACACTATCACATCGTTATCCCTTGCCCTGGCATCGTGTTTCCGTGTTTTGCCTTTCTCTATCAAAAAGATTGGAAATGCGAAACTTTTGCGTGGTAAATGCCTCGTATTCTCGTTTTGCGTATATGAATGTGTATCATCCATTTGCATCCACATAAACCGAATTAAATAAAATACTTTACAATGAAATATGTTCATTTCCGTTTTTATGATAAATGGTGCCCGTTCAAGATGCATTTAATTATTTTCGGTGCACAGTGTTGGATTAAAGGTCAAATGATTAAAACACACATCGAATCAGAAAAACTGAGAACAAAAGACTAATTACGGTATGCGAGTCAAGAAATCGATGTATTCATGCGCAACGTTCTGCGAGCAAAAAGGTTATCTGTTATCTTCACGGACAAAGAATTCCAGACAAATCAGATAAACCCGGCATTTTCTTGAGATAAACATGAGCGCTTTCTTGAGGTTAAAGTTGTGTTGTATTGCCAACAGTATGTGCGTTCAGCATTTTTATCACGATTCGGTTTTCTTCCAAGATAGTGGATAGTGAATTTATGTATTGATTCACGTGTTTACATTCTGGTTAGAATGCAAAATATTTATATAGAACATGTAGAACGATATTTCCGGTCGGATTTATACATTCAACAAACGCGATAACTCATCAAGTTGCCATTGTTGAATTGTCTGTTCTAATATTTATATGACGTTCAGCTGAATGTAGTTGGTATGATTATGTATTTTTCTCATGCGTATGTCCATAGCTAAATATTTGACTAAACAAACTACAAAATGGCGTGCTTAACAACGAATAATTCATAATATCGCAGGGAAATTATTGGAGAATGCTGTATTAACGTCTGGAAATTCAAAAATGGTTTAAAAAGTTGTGTTTTCCACTCACCCGACGTACTCCCATATTTGGAGCCGACTCTAAACCTTTTTGAGGTTTTTCAGGTTGATCTTTCGAAACATTTTCACATTAACTTTTGTATATGAAGAAAGAAACTTCAGAAAGAGACGATACAGATTTCTGTCATCGAATATCCTTACCATACAAAGAACCCGTATGTTTTATAAAAAAAAAAGATTAGCAAAGAACACAGTTTTGCCGACCTACCTACCTTATTATTTGAGAGATGTAAGTGGAAACAAACAACTTATTTGGCCTAAACGCGTACAACTTAATATTTTTTACTTTATTTATTAACCCACAGAAATCCCAAGAAAAGCGCAAATACATAATTGGCAACTGGACTTGTTCAGTATTATTATCATTATTGAATTTTCTATTATGCGCTTTAACTACATTCATTCCAAGCAATTTAAGAGAGCTCAAGTAAAACAACAAGAAACGAGTTATAACAACAAGAAACGAGTTACAACTTCTTAGGTGTTTTTTTTAATGTTGGCCCCTCCTGGATTTGAACTGGGGTCGATTAAAAGGCTGTCGCGTTGCCCTTCCTATAGCTATGTTGCATTATGTGAATTTTAGTGTATGTGAGCGATTTAAGTGTTGACATAAATTTGAATGAAAACTAAAGAAACAATCCAAATAATTTCCATAGTTTTGCGTTTATAACAGTTTATAATTGTATCAATTTCAAAGGAGGATAACTGTAACGAAGATGTAAAGAAAAATCGCAAATTTTTCCATCTGCGAAAAATTCCCTGAAAACGTTTAGCATGCACTATAATGCGCAATAAAACTTGGCTGGATAAATGCGTTTGACTTTATTAAGATATCAACGTCGGTAGCGAATCTTGCTTTATTCAAAGCTTGTGTCGCGATTAAATAGGAAATTATATAAAATATATCGAATTGTAAAGGCTTTGATGTTATTTATGCATGCTTATAAAACGAAAAAAAAACGTATAAAAAGCAATGTTTTAACTCTTTCCACTCCGATTGAAAAAATAAATTTAATATGTGCATCAACACGTTTTATATTTTATCGACGACAATAACTGTCCACCGTAAATAATTCAACACATGTTTAAATGGCATCACTTCTTATGTAATAAAATGGAATATAATTCAATGAAAAATATTTAGTTTGTGCCAAAAAACTTTTAACTGTTTGTACGTTTGACAGACTATGTGGTGCGTGGGGCTAACCGCTTTATTACGATATTCGTACTGATATTGCTGCACGAACAAATTTCAAATTAAGCTTTTTCAATGTTAAACAAAATTACAAGTTAAAAAGTACCGATCCTTGGTAAAGCTTAAAAATGATAAGAAACATTTCAAAAATAGTTGTCAGCCAATGTTTGTCGTTTTCAGGTTATGAATATCATTTGGGGTTCAGATGTGTGGCTGTTAAACTTGTCCGTACAGATTTATGACCTCGTGCTTTAAAACAATAAAAAACATTCGAATCCCAAATTGCTGTTTTCTGGCAAAAAAAAATAACAAGATAAAAAGAAAAGTAATTTTGAGTACATTATGATCTGACGAAGGATTTTATAAGTAAAGGGAGATTTTTTACTTTGTTACACTCAGTATATATAATTTCTGTACATAATTTTCGAAGCGACACGGCCTCATACTGACACAACTATTCATTTTCATTTAAGTTGTGTCGAACGTATACATCTTTGTTTATTTGTTAACTAAAAAAAAATCAGTTTTATTTATAAACGATATACTAAAAAAACTGAACTAATGAATTCTTACCACGGCACCGCCACAAAATTGTTCATTGTCATTGTAGTTTATCGGAACATTGTATCCAAATCTCCACGCCGACGACCTTTGAGGGGGGTCCCACAGCATCCCGTGACCTTTCACCTTTGAAATCGTCGTTATGGCAACCAATGTCGTAAATATCAATGTCACACAACTCATGTTTAAACCTTCTTCCTGTTTGGTTACTGAAAGCAAAATATACGCGAAGTCCTGTAAGAATTTGTTCACACTTTCTATAAATTTCTCTCTACCAGTCTTTCCAAACAAAGTATCTTCACTATGTTAGTTGCGTGAGTACCCGGCTTAAAGACTTTTATACCTCAAAATAAATTAATTTTATTATTCTGAAATTCATACTTTTCTCTCGGGAATCGCGCGCCTCTGGATTTTCTTAAGATCTGTCTATATGCTGAAACGTTTTTATCACTTCTGTATAGTTGTAGTATCGGGAATACCACAAATATTTCCCGTGCGCGTAAAATCATACATATGTGTCAGACAAAGATGCTATCGTATTCAGTCAGCCGTCTGCAATCTGATTGTACGGTTAACAATCACTCGTATTTATACCCAGAGGTTACAGTTTACACCTAACGAACCCCATATATGCTCAACCAACCAAGGATTGACTCTGTAAACGTAGTTTATAAATAGTTGGATTCGTGCTTTAAATACCCGTATAAATATACCTCAGCTCATTCATTGTATTTTAATCATATCACGCATAGTTTGTTTTCGTCAGGGCTATGTTCTGATTAGTTTTCTATACGTTCTATTTTCCAATATTGTGACGCACTAAAGCACACTTGCCTAATGATAAGTTATCTTCAGCATAATGACGTCAGTGTTTTTATTATTGATTAAATAGACAATACTAAAATGATTACAATCACTGCTTTTATAAACATACCCGGAGTTGACTATGTCGTTTAATGGGATTTAATGTCTACGTTTATTTAACGGCTTTGGGTCGTTATTCAATAAGTTCCGAAACGGAATCTTAACTCAGGATGTACTGTAATTTTTATGTATTTAGTTTGTCCAAAGATATATAAACTAACTATAGTTTTGTTGTTTGATCTTAAGTTTGTTTTTTAGAAATCCCGAGTTTAACTGTTATTGCTGGTTACAAAATGAAAACTACCAAAACACTTCGCAGTATTCAGTTGTAAACTATTTATTAGTATACCGGTTTATACAGCATTATATTTTCGTTAATAAGTTTTCATTACACTCTGAAGCAGTTTCTATGCGCCATTTCGAAGTGCACATTCAAAAGCAATCTCATCATAATGATGAACTCCGTTGGCTCGTCGTTTTGTACTAGTTAATATCCATCACTATCAGTCATACTGTATTGTGTGTGCTTGTCAGAGCCACTTCCGAATTCTCTTTTAATAGTGCATCTTCTATTTTAACGTTACAGATTGCCTAAGTTTAAACCTATTTATGGTACTAGAACCAGTGCTTCTTCTTTGGGGGAAATCGAAGGAACGCTCCCAGTGGGGTTCGAACCCGTGACAGATTGCGTTGATTAAATTGATCTTTCAATACTTTCAATACTNTTCACATAGGAACATGGTTTCGATTCCTGGTAGTTGTGCTCTTTTTGATTGGTTTGTGATACTTGAAAAGTTTAGTTCCTTTACCTGAATCCGCAAAGTTAACAAATTAAATTGCATTCTCCAAAATAACACCCCATCTGCAGACAAGTTCTTTTTATTATCATAACTCTTTGTCTGTGAAATGATTAAATCCTCCAATGTTGTTCCATTTATATTCAAAATCGTCATTAAATACGCGCATTTTCGCGACGTTTAAAGTATTCCGCGAAAAACGGTTGTGGGCGCCGATTTTTTTTTCTAGAAACAATAATTTTCACATTGCCACGTTAACACGTTCGCTTCAGGTTAAACTATTTATTGATATTGGGCTGCATGTATTTGTGATGTGGTTTCCTTTTCACTTCAATAGTTGGAGAGAGAGAGACAGAGAGAGAGAGAGAGAGAGAGAGAGAGAGAGAATCAGATGTATCATCAGATTGGATTAAATCAATACATTGTATCTTGTTTGGTTTAAACCTCATATATGTAGTCTAGATTCCAATCGCAAAATTCTCTTAAAAACATAAACAAGTAACTTAATGTCATTGAAATAAATACGTCATTTAATATCATTTTAATTTATGCCTTTTAAATATACACTTCAATAATACATTCAATTGACTCTGGCTTTCAATCAATATGCCACTATTGACAGGATGTTATGTTTGGAAGTTTGAATGTTTCATGTTTGCCGTTTCCATGTAACGACAAAGTAGTATACTATCTTTTCAAATTCGCGTGAACATTGTTAGTACCTCTTGATGAAATTTCACTTGAATCGTTTGAATAAAACTTTGACTACAACATTATGATTTAAATAACACTTTGAATATAACATTAGGATTTGGGGCATTATATATATGTAAAAAGGAATTGTCTGTTGACATGACTATGTGGTGACTTCATAAGTACATTACGTGTACTGTATTCTGTATTTACGTGTACGTGTATTACATTTATTGTATATTATTGCTAGAGTTATTATAAGACATCTGTGTGATTTTCGTATGGTGTCACTGACCAAAGGATTGGCAATCCAATCTTAAAATGTTACAATTATAAAATCCATGAAAAACATTGTATATGCTTAAAGATGAGATCGTTTTTCCATCTTGGGTCGACACATTTCTGGAGTTTATATCCCTATTTCAATTACAACCCATGTGTTGTTTTCCCTTCAATGTCATACATGTTCAACAGATCCTTATACATTCACGGGGACAACGCATAAATTGATATTACAATAGATTTTATTAATGAGTCTAACAAACTGTTTTATGTAAAGGTCACACTAATGTTGTCCAGTGTAATGCGAATAATTGGAACTTATGAAAAACAATCAAGCCCTAAAAATGTGAAGAAATGTGTTCATCAACGAGCGTATTTAGTTAATTGGTACAGTGAGATCAACAATAATAATAATAATGCTGAAATGCAAAAATATTTTAATATAAAATGTAATTACAATTTAAAATAAAGACTTAGACAAACAACCAAAAATCAATGAAACAAATTAATACTGTTTTTTTTTTATCTTAATTTACGTATAAGAACAAAACCTACAGTAGCAAAAAAACTAGTTAAACAAAACGATTTGCTACTTTGCCTTACAATGAAACTGCCGAGAGTATCTGTGGTACTTTGAAACCCCTGCTGCACATTAATAATACAAAAAAAACTGATGACATTAAGTGTTACTATAAATGATAATGATTCTACAAGGGGACGTTCTTTTAATACTTCTTCTACGACTTCTGCAACAACAAGTATAACTACTGGAATTTCCTCTATTACTACTGGTATTGCTTTTCCGACTTCCGCTACTGCTACTAAGAGAACTTGTCCTGCTTCTATGACTACTGGAACTGCTACTATGACTACTAATACTGGTGCTACAACTTATTATGCTGCTACTATGAGTATGGGTTCTGCTTCTTTAAATACTGACGATACTGCTACTAAGACTAGCGATGCAAATACGAAGACTGTTAAAAGGACTACTAAGACAGTTGATACTGCTACTAAGACCACTGATAGTGCTACTAAGACTGCTTATAGTACTACCAAGACCTATGATACTGCTACTAAAGCTACTGATTCTTCTGCTAAGACTTCTGCTAGTAATTCTAAACAACTGATACTGTTACAAACACCTCTGATACTGCTACTAACACTTGTGATACTTCTACTAAGACTTCTGATACTGCTACTAATACCGCTGATACTGCTTCTAAGACTACTCATACTGCTACTTAGACTGCTGATATTGCTACTTCCACTGATGATACTGCTACTATGACTGTTGATACTGTTACTAAGACTACTGATACTGCCACTTACACCGCTGATACTGCTACTAAGACTATGGATACTGCTACGTACACCGCTGATACTGATACTTACACCGCTGATAGTGCTACTTAGACAACTGGTAATAATACAATTAAGAACGCTGATACTGATTCTATGACTACTGATACTACTTCTTAGACTAATAATACTGCTTCTAAGACTGAAGAAACTCCTACCAAGACTACATGTACTGCAACTTAGACATCTGATATTGCTACTGAAGACGGCTGATACTACTAAGACTGCCGATAGTGCTACTTCCACTGATGATAATGCTACTATAACTTTTCGATACTGTTTAAATGACTTCTGAAACAGCTACTTAGACTTATGATACTGCTACTTAGACTACTGATACTGCTACTAAGACTACTGATAGGGCTACTAAGACTACTTATATTTCTTCTAAGACTGTTGATAGTCCTACTATCGTTGCTAATACTGCTACTGAGACTGTCGATATTGCTTAAATGATTGATTATACTGCTACTAAGACTAGTGATATTGCTACGTTGACTGTCGATACTGCGTCGATGACTTCGGATACTGCTACAAAGACTACTGATACAGCAAATAAGACTTCTTTATCTGCTTCTAAGACTGATTATACTGCTTCTAAGACTGTTGATTTTGCAATTAGGACTGCTGAAAGAGCTTTTCTTACTTCTGTTCCTTCTACTACAACTTTTGATTACTTATACAAATTAAAGGCAACTGATATTTCTACTAAGATATACACATGACATTTCTAAAATTGTTGTTTTTTATATAAATATAATTTAATATTCAAACAATCCTTTTTGATCTGTGAGTTTGTTTTTTTTGTTTTTTTTTTAATGGATTCAAAATCCAAACGATTTACCTCACCGACATATGTAAACTTTTTTTTAATTTTAGTAGAAATAACACTTATTTTTGCACTTAAAAATCATGACAATTTTCACTAGAGTCAATACCATTGCTGTGACAACTCTCGGCACGCCGCGTCTATTAATATCTGCAAATTTTCCATTTTTCAATTAGCGATGTGAAACACGTCTTTCTCGCTTGCCAAACAATGGCGGACTGTAGACGTTGTCATGGACGTCACATCAATAACGTCACAATCGCGACGTCACTTTTCATTCGGGACGGTTTAAAGTGTTACATCGTTTTTGGCGTTCCCGCGTATTACTTTATCGTTTTTTGGCTTTTGTGAATGATTAATGTGTGCCGACTGTTGTATTTCCATGGTATGTGGGATATATCAAGGCCTTATACATGCGGAAGCAGTTATGTCATTTTATAATATTAAAGATTTGATTGTGTGGTAAACAAAGGCAAGATTTGTTACAAAATAAATGATAATATATAGTCAGAAATCAATAGCCGATGCTTATGATAAAGTGTTCTTTAACAAGTTCATATATAGATCTATATTTCATAAGGGTCATTGCAGATTTGTCGCGACACTTGATACGGCACTCGAAATTGACCAACGACAGTAGATTTTGGATGCAATATTTCTTTAAAAAAAAGTCAATACGACAATCAAATATCCGAAAGTGGCGTATCTTTGGCCATTGTCGAGAGTCGCATCTTGGGTCGCGTTGAATGCCGTGTGTCGACATCAAAGAGTGTCAGGGTCAGGCGACATTCATGTCAGTGTCACTGACTGTCACTGGATTCCGTAGGCCGTTTGTAAGCATTGATGATGTAGTGTTGTATACGGTATTGGTGTTGTGTAACCAAAATGTTCTTTGACATCAATTTCATTTTCAATAGCGCGAAGTATCAAAGGTCGGAAATATGTTCGCACCATATGAATGTCCATGGAAATCGGTTCCATTTTCATCATGTGCGAAATGTCACCTGTGGAAAACATCAATGGTCGGATTTTTTTTAGTGTAAGCATCCATATAATGTCATTGAATTTCGATTAAAGCATCCTTATAATGTCAAAGGTGGAAATATAAATGGTAGGAAACTTGTTCTAATAAGTGCATAGGTGTTTGTCAATAGATGGACATTCCATGATTTCTGAGGTGTTTTGTCAATAGATGGAAATTCCATGATTTCTGTTCTTAGCATCAGTGTATTTTTTAAGAGCGGGTAATGTCAATTGTGATAAATGTTAAACGGGTTCTATTTTTAGCATCAGTGGAATATGAATGACGGGAAATGTGTCGCGTGCGGGGATCCCTACGACGGGGAAAAGCCCAACCAAACACCAGTGAGGGAAGTATGTTACAGGAAAAATCGTCCGTAGCTACGAGAGTTCCAATATAATCGACATTAAGATTGAGCTTACGGCCTACCACATGGGATATTTCGAATTCAGGTAAGAAATAATACTGGTTTTATTCGCTTGTGTTTTTGTTTCGTTATCATTCGCAACTTTGTTTCTTCGTGACTTAAATACAAGGGTTAAATGTGTCTAACCGAATTGTATCATTCGTTTTACTCTTTGATCATTATGTGTGGTTTAGTCTTTAGGTTTAATTTAGAGTCAGATTAACGACGCGAATTCATGATTTTGAATTGAAAGTATGTTTTGTAATAAGTTATTCCTTCTTTAAGAACATGGTAATTTTTGAAAAGGTTGAGCAGATTTGAGAAATTTCTGGTTCGTATAATTTTATTTAATATTTGTCGAACTGTTATTTTTGTGTATATCTTACAATTATATTAGACATTTCCAGCGTTTCAAAAATGTGTACTAAATTCCGTATTACTCCTTTATGCCACACGAATAATCACGCTATAATGTGAGCGCAAAAGTAATTTGTTCTTTTAAAAAAATTATCGTCATTTAAGCACTTACAATGACATAGTTAGAACATTCATATTTCTTTAAAATGAGAATAAGTGATTGAAAAAGTGTTGATCTTTAGGAATAAGTACTAAGTTTTGAAAAAAGAACTGGTCCTGTTATTTCATCAGTTTGTCTATTAAGTTCTGCTACATATTATCTGCAACACATATTCACAGCAATATTAATTTTCTCGTATCAACATCATTAACTTATCGATAAACTGGAGTAATATTTAAGCTTTGAAAAAAAATCATTTCGCCCATTTTCACTAGTTTTCGGTACATTTATTTCAGCAATATATAGTCTTTTTTAATTGCATCTTATTGACAATGTTTTTTCTAAAAAAAAAAAGAACATCATTACACACACTTTTCTTACATTAAATTACATAATATATTGTGTAAGTGTTTTTTTTTCAAATTTAAGAGGGCCCATTAGAAATTAAGAAGAAACAATCGTACTTCGTTTTATTGAATTTCAATATTATTGACAATTTGTGATTTGTGTTCACGTACAATCAGCGTGAGTTTGGCCTGCTTCAAAATAGCAGAAATTTCAGTTTTTGAAAATTGCCAATTATCCGCCAAAATACCATCTACAAAAAAGGGGGCCTTTGAACTTATTGAGACTGAATAAACATGTTTGCTTGTTTAACAAGATTGCCCATAAGCTATTAATTTTATTAAACAACAACATCGGCGGCCTCGTCGCAGTCATTATGATCGTCATCATCATCATTAAAATGCTATTTGTTTATTTTTGTAACTCAACTATGAGACATTCCCATAAAAGCTTGTGTATAATAGAACTTCAATAACATGGTAACAAAGCACCAATTGCGAGTATTGCTTTAAATACACAATTCAATGGAAAGACAAATATTGAAATATTTTGGTTCAGTTGATGTCAAAACACAGAATTTTCTTTGACTCAAGTGTTTAATAACAATAACAGTATGATAAGCCAAATTACTGTAGATTTATATTTTTAATTTCTTCGGCGCGAGTGTTTTGATATATTTGTAAGAATGGCATAAAAGGGACTTGTTTTGGTAATTTAGATAAATGTCATTTAATAAATCTTCAAAACTGTTCTATTTGGAATAGTTTTAAATATTTCTTAAAACAAGGGGAAAAAAGAAAACAATTTGCCAATCATCGGAAAGCTCGAAGCAAACGCTAACGCACTACCATTATATTACGCTAAAAATATGCTTATTACTAACATACCGCAAAAATTACTAATATTACTAACATAGCTCGAAAATAATTGTTTTACTTATACAGCGCAAAAATACGAGTTTCACTTATAAAGCGAAAACATACTAGTATTACTAACAACTTACGTTTACATAAGAACAGTGTCTCTTATACCATTTGATGGATTTGATTACAATTTATAATATTGAAAAAAAGTTATGTCATATTCTTAAATAAGAATCTATACTATAAATAAAACCAAATTATATATTTTTAGAATCTGTCCTCTGGATCCCGGCAATGGCAAGGACACGGAAGTGACGATGGATTGCTTAAACGAGTACCAGCTGGAGGTCGGGAGAGCTGGCCAATCAGAACACGAGTTTGTAACCAGGTCATTATTTAAATATTTCAATTTCTAAACGTATTGTAGCTGGTAGCGGATCCGTGGTCTAGTGGTAACACACTGGCTTCACAATCCAGAGATCGCTGGTTCGATCCCCCGCTGCACCTAACCTACTAACTCGTCTTTCGCATGAGACGTTAAACCGAGGTGCAGTGTACTAGGTGCTATACACCGGGCACTAAAAGACCCAGGGTCACCTCTGGAACGGGGTGTCTCCTGTATCTTGCACTATCCCCCGTAACCAACTAACACGTCTTCTGGGGGCGATGGCCATATGGGAGACAATCCCGGTGCACTCGATAAAAATGAAGACACACACACGGGTTCCATGGAAAGTATTTGCATACAGCGAATCAAAGTCGCTGGAGGGCATTGCTGTCATGTCTTTCGAACGATTGCATGCGCACGCTAAATTCTAG